>CAUYRH010050168.1:0-13800 GCA_963574655.1 Perodicticus potto
CCAATTCATAATTGCTAAGTCATGGAAGAAGCCCAAGGGCCCATCGACCCACGAATGGATTAATAAATTGTGGTACATGTATACCATGGAATACTATGCAGCCTTAAAGAAAGATGGAGACTTTACCTCTTTCATGTTTACATGGATGGAGCTTAAACATATTCTTCTTAACAAAGTATCTCATGAATGGAAGAAAAAGTATCCAATGTACTCATTCCTACTATGAAGCTAATTTATAGCTTTCATACGAATGCTAAAACCTAATTAGACCACAAGAATATGGTGAAAGGGGCAAGGGAGAGGAGGAGGCAGGGAGGATGGGTGGAGGGAGGGCGATTGGTGGGATCACACCTATAGTGCATCTTAGAAGGGTACAAGTGAAACTTACTAAATGCAGAATATAAATGTCTTCATATAGTGATTAAAAGGCCATGAAGGCTATATTAAACTATTTGAAGAAAATATTTCAGATTGTATATGAAGTCAGCACATTGTGCCCCATGATTGCACTAATGTACATAATTATGATTTAATAAAAAACAAATTCCCACTAAGGTCCTACAAGAGGCCTAAAAATAGTATATCAACACACAGCACCATAAAAGCTTAGGGTACAAGGGATCCAGCAAGGATAGAACAAGTTTTCTGGGAGAAAGCAAGAGAATATTTCATTAAAAAACATCAAATCTCTAAAATTTTTCATAGTTCTCCACAGCAGCTTTGGAGGGTAGAAGACAATGAAGCATTATCTCAAAACTCTTGAAAGAAAATGATTTCTAACCTGAATTCTTCTTTACTTCTTTACCCAGCCTATTAACTAAATGTGAGAGTCGGATAAAAAAACATAAAGGATGTGCAAGTCTCAAAAAAACAAAATGACTCCCACTCACTCTTTCCCAATGGAAAGACATTTTGCACTAGGAAAGCAAAGTAAGAAGGTAGAAAACTGGTGGAGAAGATGGGGAACCACGTAAGAGGGACCCAAGGGAAATCCCAGCAGGGAGATGAAGGGAGATTCCCAGGAGATAGCTGAGCAAAGAAGGCAGCCAGGTCAGATTGGAGCACATCAAAAGGCTGACATACACTTATTATTTTGTGTGTTTGTGTTGAGAGAAGATTTATACAAATTGGGGACTTTCAGTTTCAACTAGTAATAAGTACATAGAAGACTATGCAAAGGAGTAAAAAGATGCAAATTGTTATCCTAGGGAGAATGTTGTGTGTTAGTGGAGATGAGACCATGCAATCTATAGCGTGTGGATTTTGTCGTAGACTTTGGGGGCTGCTATCACAGAATTTCATCAACTGCATAGCTTATGAACAGAAATTTATTTCTCACAGTTCTGGAGGCTGAGAAGTCCAAGGGCACGGTGCAGATTTTATGTCTGGTGAGGACCTATTTCTTCATTCACAGATGGGACTTTCTCTTTGTGTCCTCACATGGTGGAAGGGGCCAAGGAGCTCCTTGGTGTCTTGTATAATAATCTAATCACCTGTTGACACCACCACCCCCATATAATTATGGAGGGGTAAAGTTCAACACGTGAATTTTGGTGGGGACACAGACATTCAGACCATAGCAGTGAGGAAGGGTCACTATAGTTAAGATTTAACAATAGTAACTATTTACACTTTCTCAAATTTAGCTTGTACCATTCTAACTAATGCTACATCACAATGTTAAATAAAACATATATTGAAGAAATTAATAAAACTATGAGTATGACTTTTGTGATTTCAGTTTTCATACTGAATTAGGTAAGAGCCCTCAAGAGAATTTACATGCTTTTAAATGCTGAAAATATTAATAAATCACATTTAATTAAAGCCCATAAATCATTAATGAAAAAGTTATAAAACTATATGATAATTTTTCTTATAATAATCCTAATGCATTATGACTCAACAATATGCTATTCTAGGAGTGAAACCAATTAAACGTGGCTCTTTGTAAATTCTAATGAACTTTGGCATAATCTATCTGATAATTTTATGAATTTTTATGATATCTAAAACAAGGTAATTGCTACACAGTGGGGAGATTTAAACTTTCTGACAGTTTTCCTTTCCCTAAAATTCCTTTTACCATAGAATGTTCCCTCTAAAACACCAGCTACTCTAAATTCCCATGAAGTCCTAATATCTCCGGACAGTTCCTGTATCACGTTTTTTACAGCCTGATTTATATCACCACTTCTCTACTGGAACTACTTGGGAAAACGCCATGCTAGTGGCCTTCTGCTAAAGGTTCATTCACCTGTTTACTTTCCTGGTCTATTATTTCTCACACCCTCCAGATCTAGATAACCTTTAGAGATCTTTCCTTCCTCTTTTTTCTTTATAATCTCACCTTCATTGAATTAATTTAATACCACACATCTACTTATAACCAATATTACAAATTTCAATGAATACCTCTACATGCTTTTATTTTTGCAGTTAATTTCTTTCTTTTCTTTTTTTTCTTTTTTTTCTTTTTGACACAGAGTCTCGCTATGACACCCTCAGTAGAGTGCTATGGCATCACAGCTCACAGCAACCTCAAACTCGTGGGCTTAAGCGATTCTCTTGCCTCAGCCTCCTGAGTAACTGGGACCACAGGCGCCCGCCTCAGCGCCCAGCTATTTTTTGTTTGCAGTTGTCACTGTTGTTCAGCAGGCCCAGGCTGGGCTCAAACCTGCCAGCTCTGGAGTACATGGCTGGTGCCCTAATCACTGAGCTATAGGCACCAAGCCTTTCTGGTTGATTTCTTGTGTACTTACCCTGCATTATCAGCAACATCTCCCTTTTGAATGCTATCCCATCTCAGGTTCTCTACGAAGCTCAAGGGTTTCTTCATTTCTCAGCAATCTGTTCTCCAACACCAAACCATGTTAGAAGTGCAGAATGCTGTCTTCTACTCACACCACAGTTTAAGGAACCCCCTGGTGCAAGAGAAACTCTTGTGAAGATATTCTGACTGCTCTTGATGCCTTCAGGCCACAGGAATGGCCCCTACAAAGAGAAAAATCAATTGTCAGTTGAAAAGCTAATCATTTTTCCCAAGTATGAGGCCCTCAGTTACACTTTTTCTTATTTCCTATCATAACCTCAGTCACCAGCTCCAAATATGATACCTTGTCAGGGTAGAGTCTTAAGAGTTCCTAGCTCCACTGGTGTGCTGAGGCCAAAACAGCCCTCCCTATAATCTTTATGCTCTTGGCTTGGAGTGAGGTAGGAAATTACTGCCTTAGGAGAGTTTCTTCTCTAGAGGGCAGAAAGGGAGAGCCTGACATGGGGACAGCACTGAGTCCAGGCTGGAGGTCACAAGTCCAGATACCATAAGGGCCCTCTGCAAAGGGCCCCTTGCTCATAGCAGAGAGCCAAGCAGCCCCTCTTTGCAAGGAAACTACCAGAGACTGGGGAAATATTTCTGGCATTGACACTGGGCTGGGAATGGATGCCAGCACCCGCCAGCAAGCTAGGAGACCCCATAATTCACCAGAGGTCTCGCCCGGCTAGTGCAGGGCAATCAGCTCTGGACCATGCACTGTTCTTTACCCACTAACAAATCTAGAAACCAAGATTCGAAAGTATCAAATTGTTTCCAAATAACTAAAATGTGCCCCAGAACAGACTTAAAGATAAGTCTGTGGAGGAATACAGACATATCCAAAACCTACCAAGAAGGTAAAATTCTAAATGTTCGTGTTTAAAGATTACCACTTGTCCGGAGCCTCCATACTGAGGAGAAAAATCAATCAGCTGGAACTGGCAGATGTCAGAATTAGACAATAAGAACATTCAAACAGTTCATGCAGGTGTATTCCACACATTCCAGAAGTTAAGTGAAGTCATGACAGATAATAAAAATAACTAAATGAATCTACTAGAGATCTGTGATTCATCAATGTCTGAGATAAAACTACACCGAATGAGATTAGTGGTAGATTATATCTCGTAGAGGAAAAGGTTGGTTAACGCGAATGCACCTATGAAAACTACTGTTCTTCTAAGTAAAGTTTCACAAGGATGGAAAGACGAAGGCCACATGAACCCACTCACACCCACGTGCACACTTGTGGTAAAAATCGGCTGAAAGCAAGCTGGGGGATTCACACCTCACAGGTGCTGTGCGCTGTACCCGGGTGATGGGCACACTTACAACTTTGCCTCAAAACTGTACAAAAGCAATTCATGCAACCAAAACATTGGTACCCTTGTAATATTCTGAAATTTTAAAAAAGATACTACCTAAGATGAAGCATGAAGAGAAAACCATTGAGAAGAGAATCCATGAGCTGTGGCGACACTTCCAAGTGGCCTGATACACCCTGAACTGAAGTAACTAAGTGACTGGAGAGATTAGAGGAGAATAAAGCCACAGTTTCTTGACAAAATAATAGTGAAAATATTCACATGTGATGGAATCTATAAATTCAGACATCTAAGAAGTTCAGTGAACCCCAAACATAGGGACCATTATCATCAAATTGGCCGTGATAAACAAAATCTTAAAAATCAAAGACAAAACCCACCATACGTGTACACAGAGCAACAGAACGAGGGATAATAAGATGTGTTTGGGTTGGAAACAATGCAAGGAAAGGACAGTGGAACAAAAATATCTTTCTCAAATAAAGACAAGATAAATGCCTTTTTTTTTTTTTTAAGAGACAGAGTCTCACTTTGTCGCCCTCTGTAGAGCACTGTGGTGTCACAGCTCACAGCACTCTCCAGCTGTTTGGCTTAGGCAATTCTCTTGCCTCAGCCTCCCAAGTAGCTGGGACTACAGGCACCTGCCACAACTTCCAGCTATGTTTTTTTGTTGCAGTTTGGCCGGGCTGGGTTTGAACCCGCCATCCTTGGTATATGGGGCTGGTGCCCTACTCACTGAGCCACAGGCACCGCCCTAAGATAAATACCTTTTTAAGGTCAAACTAAAAGGCTGCTTCACCCAAAGAACCATGGTATAAGAACAATTAAGGCCCATCAGACAGAAAGAAAATGCAGCCAGATGGGAATGCAGGTCTGCACCAGGGGATGGAGCACGCAGGAAAGTCTGACTGTATGTTAGGAAGGCAGTTTGCAAATGAAAACGTCTCTCTTATCACTTCCCTCCATGGGGGACTGACTTCCAATAAAACCACGGGAGGTCACAGGTCACACCATGAAGCAGAAACGCCCAGGAGCAACACCTGTCCCAGCAGAAGCACAAGGCTATGAATTCTGAATTGGATTTCTGTACTGTCCCACCACATTAAACATGCACCAACTACAGCACTGCAGATAATACAGATAACAAAGTCCCCTCTCCTGGAATGGAGTTCTATGTGGTCTTCAAGTGTTATGCTTTTTTGAGGTGTTATCAACTAAAAGTTGTAAGTTTGTTTCCTGTTACACAGACAGATTTAAAATACAGTATGTTTCAAATCCTGGAAATGAAACATTTTCTAGAACGAGGAATGCTTGTGGGAAGGAACTACCAAAAAAAAAAAAAAGTAGAGGAAGTGTAAGAGAGAAGAGGGCAGTTAGATGCGTGAGATGCGTTAGGTAGAGGTCTTGATTTTCATTTCCTACCAATAGTGTGTGATGCCCTTCAGAATATGTAAGATTAAAATTTCTATCTTCAACTACAACATGCTCTCTCAGTTTTAGTATCTTGAGGGGGAAAGTGTAGCTGTCATTTGTAGAGTGTCTCTTACTTAGATTCCTAAAATAATGTCAACATAAAAAAAAAAAAATCTGTTCCTGTGGGAAAGAGCCAGGCTATTTTTAATGTATGTAAAGGACGCACCAAATCCTGCTTTTTAAAGATTTCACCCAAGTATGTCCCTGGGTAGCAAGTAATTAAAATCTTTTCTAGAAAAATATATTCCTGCAACTTTGAGAATTTCTGTTCTCTAAAACTGAGCCCTATCCTATTTTCCTAGGAGAAAACATTCTTGTTTTCTCATCCCCAAAACATAACTGTGCAGATAACTTATTTTTAAGAAGTTAAATGTGATATTGTCAAAACCTTTTTTCTCAAAATGTATAGTTAAAACATATGATTTGCTGTAATTCTGTTTATTAAAAACCTCAAGTATATGGGATAATAAAACAGAAGGACTAAAATATGGTACAAATTCCTATGGTTAGAAAAGCTGAGATTCTTGAAGTTCTGGTTAAATAATTTTTCATTAAAGTTAATCCTCAACAGTACATTTAATGCAGTTTTGTAGACACGTTCTTCGGTGGTTCAAATGACTGTGTTTGGAGGTGAAATCAACAATCCCAAAGGATGTGCACTTGTAATCCGGCTGCATAGAATTTCCATCATTGTCATTCCGCTGGAATTTAAAGCATGAAAAGCAAAGTTTTAAAGTGTTAGGTCTTCAATCTATACTATCTGAGAAATTTAAAGAGCAAATTAGTATATAGAAGAGAGGCAGCTAGAAGACCAGCAGGGAGTGAACACATTATTTCACATGATAATAAAAAGTTATTATTTTCTTATTAAATGTTACACTTTTAACGTAAAGAATATCAGTATCTTTTTTTTTTTTTTGTAGAAACAGAGTCTCACTTTATCGCCCTTGGTAGAGTGTCGTGGCATCACACAGCTCACAGCAACCTCCAACTCCTGGGCTTAGGCGATTCTCTTGCCTCAGCCTCCCGAGTAGCTGGGACTACAGGCGCCCGCCACAACGCCCGGGTGTTTTTCTGTTTTGCAGTTCAGCAGAGGCCGGGTTTGAACCCGCCACCTTTGGCATATGGGTCCGGCACTTTACTTGCTGAGCCACAGGTGCCACCCCAGAATACCGGTATCCTTTGGGTGCTGACCATCTGCCAAAGAGAGCACAAGCCAACTTTCCATGACTGTATCTCATTTAATCTTCACGGCCATCTCGTGAAGTATGTGTTATAAACCCATTTTACAGATGACAAAACAGATACTTAGATTAAACAACTTGTTCAAGGGTTTACAGCCAGTGGGCCACAGTCTGCGTGAAATTCAATCCTGGTTTAGCGCACATGCTCCATGTTTCAAATTTGGCATCTTGGAGAGTCCTGTCCCCACCCCCTCCTGATGTGATTCTGGTCTGAATTCCGCCTTCCCTCTGGATGATGACACGTATCTTGTTGGTGGATTTCTTTCAGGAATTACAGTTTGAAAGGCTGACCCGAGAGCTGGAGGCCGAGCGGCAGATCGTAGCCAGCCAGCTGGAGCGATGCAAGCTTGGGTCCGAGACCGGCAGCATGAGCAGCATCAGGTAGGTGCTGGCGAGGCCCGGGCCGTCTGAGCTGGGGGCTGCCGAGGGGAAACGCTGGCGTTTCTCTTCGCCTTCCAAACGCGGCAGTGGGACTGGAAGGCTCAGTCAGATCCTGGAAAGAAATTGTAACTCACTTGCGTTCAGATGTTCGAAAGTATCCAAAATGGCCTGGTTTGTACTGGAAACTCTTTTCACAAAATTGATGCCTGCCCTGAATGCAAATTATGTGTAATTCTGCACAAAGGTAGGCTTTGCGTTCAGTTAGCTTGCCGGGAATCAGGAGACGCCAAATCACAATCTCTGAGGCTCTCGTTTCCTTTCTAAGTGATCTCAACTTACATATTCCTGAAATGAAAGAGAAAACATTTTGGTGAATCCTATCTTGTTTGCTAACCTATAACATAAAGTTATAAACTTGCCCCATGAATATCAACTACTCGCGCAATTCTCTAAGTTCAAAACCATATACCCATCCAGAAATAGAAGTGATTATTCAATGAATGGTTTATCTGAGATTATAGGATATTAAAAAAAACAAAACAACTTTTTCTTCCATTCTTGAGTATCCAATGTACTCAGCCCTAATATAGAGCTAATTTATAGCTTTCATATGAAGGCTATTCTTTACTTTTGTTGTTAGAGACTAGGTCTCTCTCTATCACGTAGGCTGGGAGATGAGTGGTACAGTCAACATAGCTCATTGCAGCTTGGAATACCTGAACTCAAGCAATCCTCCCACCTCAGCTTTCTGAGTACTTGGGCTACCGATGTGCAGAATCACATCTAGCTAATTAAAAAAAAAATGTTTTTAGAGATGAGGTCTTGCTATGTTACCCAGTCTGGGGTCAAAATCCTGGTTTCAAGTAATTCTCTCTTCTTGGCCTCCCAAAGTGTTGGGGTTTCAAGCAGGAACCAGTATGACTAGCCCCTTTGCCATTCTTTATATTACATTATTTTGACTATATTATTTATAGTCAAAGAACCTCTGCAGACAAGGTAAAGTAATCATTTTTATCTTGATTAAAAAATGATTCATTCCCCAGAACTCTTAACTGAGTTCCATTTGTAACAGTTGTTATAAACCAGCTAAGAGGAAGATGAAATGATTCTAATGTTGATACAGATAGGCAGATGCTTACCTGCCTATACACCCTTCTTATCATACACATGAACTAAATGAGTAGTTAGAAAGTGATCCAGGGAAACATCACTAGGGAAGTGGATTATTCAGACAGAGAAGGAAGCCAGTGAAGATTTGTTATCAAGCCAGTTGCCAATGTGATCAAGTGGATCTCCAGTTCCTCTGGGGATCACTGGGAGTTGGTATAGAACAATGTACAGTAATCCCAACCAAGGGGCTAGGAAGATGGGTATTTATTTATACATTCCCCATCTAATTTTGCTTGAGGACTGCTCTGGGGAGCCTTAACTCTCAGGCCCTTCTGTTATTATTTCCCGCATAGAGAGAAGTATGCTCCTGAGGCTGGAAAATACATCTCAGAGATAGTTGGTTTTATTAGGATCAGACTTCAGGGCTCTAATAGTGAATCCTGGGGATGGAAAAGGATATGGGAGATTCACCGAGGACTGGGACAGGGTCTACTACAATTATCAACCCTCTGCCATGTAGTAGACGTAAGGTTAGAAATAGGCTTTGAAATATACCTAGTACCTTGTGTAAAGATTGGATTTTGGCAAGGATTTTTATTGCTAGAACACCAAGCTTATTGCTACTAATCTATCTTCTTGTTTTGCAATTGACTTTTTCATTAAGTAGAGAGAATATACAGAAGGCAAGACTTTTAACAGATAAATCAGCATAAAAATTAAAGATCTGACTTATAAATTATTTTTAAATTCTACGTGAAGAAAATACCTCTATGTACCTACATAACTATATATGTATATATTCAAATGGATATTATTTTATAAAAGTCTTGAGAACAATTTTTAAAACATTATTTTATACGAATGACCAGTTGCTTAATCTAAATTGTTTTCAAAAGTGTGACCTGAGACTATAATCAATAACTATTGATAAATACATAAAAATTCATAACTAAATTCATGTACAATTCATGTACATTTAACTTTCAAGATATAGATATGTGCCTCCAGCAGATGTCATGTAGGAAGTGTGAGATATACCAACACTGATGCTGGAAAGTTGCTGAAATTAAGGAAAACAGCTTATATTTACATAGCACTTTGCATATTAGAATACATTTCACATTCACATTTTTATTCAATCTCCCAAATATGTGTGAGAAAAGTATTATTATTCACATTTTACAAAAAATACAAAGTGCCCATGCAAAAAGTCAAGTAATTTGCTTTAGGTCAGAAAACTAAGAAAAGACCCAAGTTGAAAGTCAGCCCAAATCTTCCTCCAGTCTGGGCCCACATGCATGAAGACACCATCATTTCAGCTATGTCACTTAGAACTTTTGGTCAGACCAGCAAGACCGAATTTCTCAAGTTGCCTGGAAATGGAGGATTTCCCAGCTGCCATACTTTGCGCAACATAATCAGGACAAACTCAGGCACAAAGGGATGGCTGGGGCCTCTAATTGGCACCTAAAATATGCACATAATCTTGGTGGCATATGCTAAAGTCTTTGACAATTTTACTGCTATGTAGATATTCTCTAAATCTGCAGCTCCATGGTAGCAAGCTGCTGATCTCTTAAGGCTGATAATATTCTTTAACTTTCTTTTTTAATGAATCCATTTTTTCCTAAGTGATTCCTAAGAATAGCATTAGCTACATTAGTATTCTAATATCCTTCCTGAAATATATTTTACTTATTTTTCACTTCTAATTATTTACATAAATACCTTAAAAAGTCACACAAATAAAAGAAAGCATCCACCTGGTTGTTCCAATATTAAAATGAAGATTAGAGAAGATAAGAAATGAAAAATTACCAACCCACAAAAGCTTTATGGAACTTAATAGTACTGAGAAAGCTTGAAGTATTAAAAGTCCAATATCTTTCAATTTATAATTTGAATATATTTGGATTGCTAAAGGCAAAATTGGAAGTTTTAACACAGTCATTTGACCAAAAGCTTTAGAAACAAATAGCTAACAGAGGCACACTCTGTTGTAAATAAGTGTAGTCTATAGGGGGCCATTGACATTGAAGAGGAAAACAGATTGGGTGAGTAGCTGGTGATTTGTTCTCCCTGAAACCAGCATGGCTAAGTTGTTGTCTTCCAAATTCAAGTGGTCCCATCACTCCTCTTCTCCAAAGTGACCATTCATTTACATACTTGAGTTTTGATATAGACACTACCTCAGATTTCTTAGGAGTGTACTTTGCTTGTTTGAATGTTACTTATCTGACAGTTTATGGAACAGGGAGGCACTCAAACAAGCTGATCTCCATATTTATTCTGAAGGTGAATTAGCAATGTTGAACTAATGACAGGTGATGCTACAATTGTCTCCAAATTAATGGAGGAGCTCAAAGTGGTGAGGTGCTTCACTCTTTCTCAGCTTCACAGGTCAACCTTGTCACCCCCTGGAGTCATCAGATGTAGGAATTAAAGGCACTAAAGTAGGCATTATGTAGCAAGATATCAAAGCCACATTTATGACACAAAAGTAACATTGAGGGTAGTGATCTGCAGAATTATATTCTAAGATGGAAGAAAGAGAGATGACAGTTTCCAAAGTGTGAGGGAAAAAGCCAGGTTCAATTAGGTCTACGTCTATGTAATTCAACAATGAGTGGATGAAACGAGCTGATAGTAAGAGCTTCAAACAGGAAAATGGAAGCCAAGTTTGTAGTTCTGATTGAAACATTACAATGGGTATACACTTAACTTGAGATAATTTTTGGAGACAGCCATTCCCTGCTATAAAATTTTTGAATTTTCAGGCCCTGTGGGTGTGCTCACTCAATTTTAAGGCATACCTTGTGTTTTCTTTCTCTTGTAGGCTATTTTTTCTTGAATAATCTATGTTTCATGTAAAATATACATGTCTACCACAAAACTAAATGGCTATATATCATATTGGAGAATATCACTTCAACTATTGCTTTAGCAAAATAGAAGGCCTTAAAAATTTGGAGAAATATAGAAAAGACCCTCTAGCTATAGGATAGATTGCCTTTTCCCATTTTGCAATTTAATTGACAAAATATATTTAATAGCAAGAATATTTGATATCAAAGTAATAGATTTAGAAAGTAAAAAATTCAACCAACCTATTATTTTTATATACAAGACATCAAATTAGTTTTTTGACTTCACAGATTTCCACTGGTTGTGTTAATTGAATCAAATTTTTGGTCAGTGTTAGTCGAAGTCTTAATTTTATTATTATAGGGGAATAAAGTATAATCATTTAGAGAAGTCTATGTGTTTACAGATATTTCTACAGCAGAGATAAGGGTAGATAAATTTGATTTATAAATTTTATAATTGAAAGAATTTATATGATTGAAAATGAATTTGACTTACAGTATCAAAAGTATAAATTCTATAAAATTGTCTTCTTTGTGACATTATATGGTTATTCAGAAATTATTCCTGGCCAGGTATGGTGGCTTATCCCTGTAATCCTAGCACTTTGGGAGATGGAGGCAGTTGGATTCCTTGAAGTAAAGAGTTCAAGACCTGCCTGAGCAAGAATGAGACACTCTCCCCCCACTGGCTCTATTAAAAAAAAGTAGCCAGGCCTTGTAGTGGGTGCCTGTAGTCTCAGCTACTCAGGAATCTGAGGCAAGAAGATAGCTTAAGCCCAAGATTTTGAGGTTGCTGTGAGCTATGATGCCATGGCACTCTACCCTGGGTAACAAAGTGAGACCCTATCTCAAAAAAAAAAAAAAAAAAAATGGAGAGAGAGAAATTATTATTCATCTATAGTAGACTATGTCTTTTAAGTAGCATTATTTCCATATCCCTTAGAGAAAAAAGACATTTTTTGATTTTTCTGCTTTGTTTGCAAATAAGTTAATACTTTTACAAAAACATATATAAATTATATGCATATAGTCCATAAAAAATAGATGAGAAATATATTTACTGTTATATAATTTATATTATGCAGTATTATATTTGTATGTAATACAATATATGCATGTATACATGTACATATATAATTGGGATGTTTGAGCTTCCATTGACTTCGTGATGACCTATCCAGATTTTCAGGAGACGAGAATATTCAGGACCAAAGGGAAGGGTAGTAACTCTCCAGTTGTCTCTCCCTCCACTTTTTTCTTAGATCATGTGAGAAGTTCCTAGTTGGTTTTGGAAAGAGAAGTCATGTTAAAGAGATGCAGGAAGAAACTCTAAATGTAAAGATTATGCAGTCTTTGGGGAAGCCTTTTACTACTCTTTGGGCTTGGCCCAGGGTATTGTTTTTGGTCAATATTATGTAGTGTCTGCAGCAAAAAAAGAAAATCTCATTTAACAAATATTGATTGATGACCCTTCTCAGAGCTCTTTGTATCAGAGATATGAAATTGAACAACTCAAACATGGCCCCAGGCATTGTGGAACTGTACAGCTTTTTTTCTAAAAGTGTTAGTAACAGACAATAGGAAAACAGTCAGAGTCCCAATAAATGAAGATTCAGTAAGTATGGAGAAACAAATAAATGTGATAATAACACAGTGACCTGGGGGGTAATGACATTGGGAATCATTGCTGCTGCTTTTGATAAACTGATTAAGGAGGATCAAATCTCTAACAATTCTCCCAGCTAAATGAATTCTTGACATTAACATGGCAAAACAAAGGTAGGAAATTAATCAGAATCAGATTTACCTTAACCAGCAGATTTGTTTTAAAAAGCATCTCTAATTAGGATACATTTGAGTGTGTATTTTTATTTTATGGCCTATTAATACATTATTATTATATTTTATTTTATTGAGTATATACTTTTTATTTATATTTTTTTTAAAAATCAATATTGATTTAAGTTTTTATATAACTGTTCATTTTGCAGATTAGAAAATGGAGGCTTAAAAAGACTTCAAGCAAAATAGGCTAACAAAATCTGAAACTTTCCCCAAATCAATTATAAATTTAAATATTTAGCCAATTACATGAGGAAAACAAAAATACTCTGGGGGACATAATATAGCTTAGAAGATTCTTAGATATAAAACAGTCCTATAATTATAAGGGTTTAGAAATACAGTCAATGATAGAAGGAAATAATATAATTTGAAAAATGCTATGAAAAATATAAGGACATTAAAAATAAAGTTTAACTAAAATCACATTGAGAAATACGATGCACAATGGCAGAACATCATCTAGTATACCATCATAACATGGAGTTCACTTTTGTCTTGAATCTTTTCTCCTAAGATGATACCATCTCAGTATATATTCATTCTATACCTTTTTTATTTTTTTTTTTGAGACAGAGCCTCTAGCTGTCACCCTGGATAGAGTGCTGTGGCATCACAGCTCACAGCAACCTCCAATTCCTGGGCTCAAGTGAGTCTCCTGCCTCCACCTCCCAAGTAGCTGGGACTACAGGCGCCTGCCACAATGCCCAGCCATTTTTTGGTTGCAGCCGTCATTGTTGTTTGGC
>CAUYRH010050170.1:0-10515 GCA_963574655.1 Perodicticus potto
TTATCTATCTTTGGGTCCCAGACAAAGATCCAGCCAGTACAGATGGTCTGTGCAGGAAAGGTCACCCAACCCCCTTAAAATCATTCTGTAGTGAAGTTCATTTCCATTCTTTTTAATGCAGTTTAACTTTAATAGCTAGAAAGAAGAATTCTTCTTTCCCTCGATGTCAACATCTGATGTTTACATTAAGAGGTTAACTTAAAAATGTTACCTTTTTCATTAGATTCACAGCTAGTGTTCTGTGACTGCCCAGTACAATTTCACATAACTAAAAATAACAAGAGGTGTTACACACCTGTCTTTGATCTATGTGTAAAGTAGGAACATGTGTATTCCAGGTGGACCTACCCAACGTGGCAAGACTTACTTGAAAAAGAAAACGGAGGCTTGGCGTCTGTGCCTCAATGGGCTAAGGCGCCAGCCACGTACACCTGAGCTGGTAGGTTCGAATCCAGCCTGGGCCACCAAACAACAATGACGGCTACAACCAAAAAAAAAAAAAAATGGCCGGGGGTTGTGGCGGGCACCTGTAGTTCCAGCTACTTGGGAGGCGGAGGCAGGAGATTTGCTTGAGCTCAGCAAATGGAGGTTGCTGTGAGCTGTGATGTCACAGCACTCTATCCAGGGTGACAGCTTGAGGCTCTGTCTCAAAAAAAAAAAAAGCCAAGTAGTCCCAGCTACTTGGGAGGTTTAGGCAAGAGAATCGCTTAAGCTCAAGAGTTTGAGGTTGCTATGAGCTCTGACGCTACAGCACTTTAGTGAGGGCCACGTAGTGAGACACTGTCTCAAAAAAAAAAAAAAAGAACAGTTGGGCGGTGCCCATAGCACCAATGGTTGTGGCAGGTTTGCACCCAGCCCAGGCCAGCTAAATAAGGACAATTGCAACAAAAAGATAGCCAGGTGTGTGGTGGGCACCTGTAGTCCCAGCTACTTGGGAGACTGGGGCAAGAGAATTGCTTAAGCACAAAGAGTTTGAGGATACTGTGTGAGCTGTGATGCCACAGCACTCTACCAAGGGCAACATAATAATACTGTCTCAAAAAAAAAAAGAAAGAGAGAACAGAAAAATGGATTGCACTCTAAAATGTGCACTTGAGGAATAAAAGAATAGTACAGTAAGACCTTGCCTGTGCCCTTAGATTCAACAATAGATCACAGTCTGTGCCTGAGGGCTTCAAATGTAAATATGGGACAACAAATACAAATTTTAAAAACAACTATTTTAAATCACACATGAGCTTTTATGGCCACCTTGTATAAACAAGAAATTTCAGTCTGAAGTGACTGTATGCTATGAAAGACAAAGTGCAGAGGTCTTTTTTTTTTCTTTTGGGAGACAGAGTCTCACTTTGTCACCTTCAATAGAGGGCCGTAGTGTCATAGCTCACAGCAAGCTCAAACTCCAGGGCTCAAGCAATTCTCGTGCCTCAGCCTCCTGAGTAGCTAGGACTATAGGCGCCCACCACAACGCCTGGCTATTTTTAGAGACGGGAGTGTGTGTGTGTGTGTGTGTGTGTGTGTTCTGCTGTTGCTCAGGCCATCCACCCACCTCGGCCTCCCCGAGTGCTAGGATTACAGGTGTGAGCCACTGGGCCGAGCCAGCACAAATGTCTTCAATGATCACAGAAGAAAAGCATCCAGGTAGATTTCCCAAAATAGTTAACATGAGCTGGGTCTTGAAGCAGAAGCTGGTATTTTACAAGGTAGCAGTTCAACAGATAAGTCTTTTCAGACAGCTCTGGAAGTATTAGTACTACTATAATACTGTGGCAGATAGTATAGTGGCCTGAAAGGACATGTTCAGGGAACATTAAACAGTTTAACCAGAAGGTACACGCTAAGGACAAAATCTCCTTGGGCAATAGGGCAGTACACAGGTTTTTAAAACAGAAGCTACATGATCTGTATCTTCTCCAGAGAGATCTCTAAGCAGCACAAGACTCGATTTCTCAGACTAGTTTCAAGACTACTATAATGGTACAGGTCTGAGTGACAGAGGTTTATAACAAAGTGCATACTGAAATAATAAGGATCTGACATAAGGTAGTAGCAGCAGAAACACTGGAGAAATAAAATCAGGAAATTGGTATCTGACTGAATGCTAGGGATGAATTTCTAAATGTCTACAGATTGCATGGTGGTGTAGATTGTCAGGCCTTCATCAGAACAAGCAATTCTGTAAAGCTGGCAAAGATCAAGTCAAGTCCTGCTCTACTAATATAATCTTGGGCTAGGATTGTAAACTCTAAGCTTCATTTTCTTATTTATAAAATGAGGATAAGACTTTACATACATCACAACCTTTTAAGGATTAAATGAGACAATACACAAAATGAGTTTACCACAGTACCTGGTATATGTGAAAGGCCCTTTCAATGTGGGGCCTTATCTGCATGATGACCGGGTTAGGTGCAAGATCACTGATGAAGCCTTTCATGAGCTGTATCCCTCTGTTCTTCCTACTCCCTAATGAACCAAGTTTCCTTTGCTTCAGGTCTGTGTTACCCATATAATTCCTAGTATATTCAGTTGATGTTCAATAAATGCTAAGCAGAAAAAAGGCCCAAAGTACACTCAGTTCTATTAGAACCAAGCTTTGCCGTCAAGCATGATTCACTATTCGCTATTAAAATAATAAAAATACTTTCCAAAAAAAGGACGTATCTGTGTCATTCTTTTAATATAACAAAGGTCTGAGTAAGAATAGCCCTAGGGCTCTAGTGCACCTGTTTAGATCATACTTAAAAAAACAAAACTGGTCTTCCACAGCAGGTGTTGTCCTAAAGCCCTAACCTTAGAGATCCTGGATTGGAGACTGAAGTGACTGAATCTCACTTTTGGTCAGCCTGCATTGAGTTCAATTTCTTAGAACAGGAAAAATAGGGAGAAGGATTCGTTAACCCATAAGTGAGGGATTAAAAAAAAAAAAAACTGTTGACTATAACTTAAATAAGAAAACTGTTTAGCTACATACAAACTCAACACTAAAGTTTTCAGCATATAAAGCTTTCCTATTCAGATATCTCAAAACGTATGAATAATTCTTTATGACTTATGGGGGGGAATACATTACAAATTATTTTCTCTTTATTTTAGACAAGTAATTTGACATTGATATTTAAGAGTGATATTATAAATTGCCAAAAAAAAAATTTTAGAACCAGAAGAGATACAGAAATCATATAGTTCTGTGAACTGCAAGAAATTCGAAATAAATTTAATTCGAATTAAATTTTAATTGCAATTCAGTTTTTATTTATTTTTATTTATGAGACAGAGTCTCATATTGTCACCCTCGGTAGAGTGCCATGGCATCACAGCTCACAGCAACCTCTAACTCTTGGGCTTATGTGATTCTCCTGCCTCAGCCTCCCGAGCAGCTGGGACCACATGCGCCCACCACAACGTCCAACTTTCTTTTGTTGCAGTTGTCATTGCTATTTTAGCTGGCTGGGGCTGGGGTGGGGCTCGAACCCACCACCCTCGGTATGTGGGGCTGGCCGGCGCTCTACCCACTGAGCCACAGGTGCCGCCCTGCAATTCAGTTTTAAATCCCAACCTAGCATACGTAACTGTACTTATACAGAGGATGCCGAAAAAGTGTGTACACATTTTAAGAAGGGAAAAACTTCTAAAATCATAATACTGAAGTCACATTTGACACCTGCAACTACACACAAGATACAATATAAGATAACTGACATATATTGAGTATTACAGGTTTTGGCACCCTCTGTATAAAGGTACATCTCACAATTAAAGCTTTTATTTGCAACACTATTATAGTAGCAGAAATTGTGTATAACGAAACTTCTAGGCTCGGCGCCTGTGGCTCAACGGGCTAAGGCGCCAGCCACGTACACCTGAGCTGGCGGGTTCGAATCCAGCCTGGGCCGCCAAACAACAATGACGACTGCAACCAAAAAAAAAAAAAAACAAATGGCCGGGCGTTGTGGTGGGCGCCTGTAGTCCCAGCTACTTGGGAGGCAGAGGCAGGAGACTCGCCTGAGCCCAGGAATTGGAGGTTGCTGTGAGCTATGATGCTACAGCACTCTATCCAGGGTGACAGCTTGAGGATCTGTTTAAAAAAAAAAAAAAAAAGTGAGATTCTGTCTCTTCCCCCCAAAAAAAGAAACTTCTAAGAAATTGAGATCCCCTTTTCAATATAGAAAGCTTTGAAACATGATTACATTGCATCAAATTTCACCCCTAAAGTCTATCAACCATGTTCCACCTATTTGCACAACCACCGTTCAATTTAAAAACAAAAAAACTAAGGCAGAATTTCATGTTGCTAAAATTTAACATCAAAAACGATCAGGGTGCGCCGGTGGCTCAAAGAAGTAGGGCACCAGCTCCATATACCGGAGGTGGTGAGTTCAAACACAGCCCTGGCCAAAAACTGCTAAAAAAAAAAAAAAAAAAAAATCAGTAATTCATAGATTCAGATGGGTTCTTTGTATAAGAGTTACAGCCCTCAATCTACAGTAAGGAACAAGTAAACAGAAAGGAGGTACTGGCCAGCAAATCACACTGATCCCCAAAGGGGAAATCTGAAAAGAAAACCAAAGGGCAAAAAACATTCTACCTATCTCCCTCCCCACCAATTACCACTCCCATCCTAAGCACCAATATATAATTCCCTTCTTACAATTATGCTTCAGTGGTGCACACCAAAAGTACTTGTCAAGATGAGCTGATAGTTTACTCTAATACATTTGGTCCTACAGCACCCAAGAACGAACTGGGTGTCTGGTGACCTCCTCTTGTTCCTTGGAGAAGGAACCAGAAATAAAGCCAGAAACATACAATGAAAGAAAAATCTACATATGTATTAGAACACAGAGCTCGGAACAACATATATGTTCCATCTGACTCTGCCCAGGTAACAAGTGTCTTCACTGCACCACTGCCTTGGGAGACTCAATCATTCACAAATTCAATGCCTCTTACCAGTGATTTTAATGGTGGCATACAATGTTCTTTCAAAGAACCATGTAATTTTCTGAACAAGTCAAGCGACGAACAGCACTTCAAAGAATCTGACTTTAAGGTAGTCAGCTTATATTGCCTATTTTCGGCTTATGTTTACGGGTGTATTTACCAATAAACAAAATGAGAAACATTCTACTTCACAAAAAGAAAAACAAGCAAAATAAACTACCTAAACTTTATATTAATTTGTGATATTACAGGTAATCTGAACTGGCTAATAATCTCAGGGTAATGCTGAGCAAAGTAACTACTCAACTGGCAATGTATTATTGTCCTCCTCTATCAATGGTCCTGGGAAAAGGATGGTGTGCTCTCCTTTGAGATGGCAAAGGTGGAAGGGAAAGAATCAAAAGGAGTTAAAATAATGTGGCAGCTAATTCGTCCATTTAATTAAAGCACCTTTCTTCTGTTCTGATTGGGTATAAAAATCAAGTAAGTTACTTTTCTGAGCCTCAGCTTCTTCAACTATAAAAGACAGAACAACTACCTCTCAGGATTGCTTTGAGTTTGACATTGTTAAAAAAAAAGACTTAAGGCTCAGTGGCTGTAACTCAAGCGGCTAGGGCACCAGCCACATACACCAGAGCTGCCAGGTTCAAATCCAGGCCCGGGCCTGCCAAACAACAACTACAACCAAAAAATAGCCAGTCATTATGGTGGGTGCCTGTGGTCCCAGCTACTTGGGAGGCTGAGGCAACAGAATCGATTAAGCCCAGGAGCTGGAGGTTGCTGTGAGCTGTGACGCCACAATACTCTACCCAGGTGACAGCTTGAGGCTCTGTTTCAAAAAGAAAAAAGAAAAAAGAAAAGAAACATTAAAACTTAACATTAAAAAAAAAAACATTAAATCTGGGTTCCCTTGTATATGTAATTGATCTTTAATGGAGGACCTGAACAAAGTTAACTGTTGTAATTGTTAAGAATCCAGTGTTCTGGTTTTTCCCAAAATGAAAACAATCCTGAAGGAAAACTAGATTTCAGCGTTATATTCTACAAATTAGGAATTCTAAAACAATGAAGTCTTCCAAAAGTTCTCCCTTAGAAGAAGAATCCAAAATGACTCTCATGAACCAAGAGGCCAAAAATACAAGTCTCGGAAATCACAGATTCAATTTGTTTCAGATCACACATATCCTGACTTTCCCATTCCACAGAACTACTGCCTGCATCATTTTGAAAAATCAGTGAAATAGCATTATTAAAGCACAGTATCTAGAAAACTGTAGTTACTCAAATATTTGTGGTCAAATAAACTGCCTAGTAATTAACAATTCTGGATAGCAGGATTGCGAATGATCTTTATATCTTTTTCCTGTTTTGTCTCCAAACTTAAATAAATATGCATTACCCTCAAATTAAAATAAAGGACAAAGAATCAGTGACCAAATGCAATTATAAAAGAAAACCTACCAAATATCACTATCTTTAAAATTTACCAGTCTTGGCTGGGCAACCATAGCACAGTAGTTATGGTACCAGCCACATACACCAAGGCTGGTGGGTTCTAAACCAGCCCAGGTCAGCTAAACGACGACAAACGCAAAAACAACAAAAAATAGCCAGGCGTTGTGGCAGGCACCTGTAGTCCCAGCTGCTTGGGAGGCTGAAGGAAGATTATCACTTAAGCCCAAGAGTTTCAGATTGCTGTGAGCTGTGATGCCACTGCCCTCTGAGGGTGACATGAGACTCTGTCTCAAAAAAAATAAAAAATTACCATTCTTCACTGAAAATTCCTTCCTTTACCCATACAAAAAGTTATAAATAATTTACAAAGTGCTGAAGTAATAAAAGATAAATACACCTCCAGACCTAAGGTGAAGTCTTAACAGTTCAAAATTAGAATTGAATAGATCACAAGTATTAACCCTGTAACAAAGTGCATGTACTAAACCAGAGGTCAAGACCCATAGGAACTGTTTTAAAGGGCTGCGGCATTAGGAAGGTTGAGAACCACTGTACTAAACTATGGTAAAACTATGGTAGCTGTTTTCTATCTCCATCTCCCTTTTCTCTCCTTTCTCCCTTCTCAAGTAACTAACCCAGAACAGTTAGGGTTGGCCAATCACAGCATCTCAATCTTTAGACAACAAAGAATGATCTAGGGTGGCGCCTGTGGCTCAATGAGTAGGGCTCTGGCCCCATATACCGAGGGTGGTGGGTTCAAACCTGGCCCCAGCCAAAATGCAACTGAAAGATAGACGGGTACTGGGCGGTGCCTGTGGCTCATCGAGTAGGGCGCTGGCCCCATATACCGAAGGTGGCAGGTTCAAACCCAGTCTCAGCCAAACTGCAAAAAAACAAAAAAATAGCCGGGCATTGTGGCGGGCGCCTGTAGTCCCAGTACTCGGGAGGCTGAGGCAAGAGAATCACCTAAGCCCAGGAGTTGGAGGTTGCTGTGAGCTGTGTGACACCACGGCACTCTACTGAGGGCGATAAAAGTGAGACTCTGTCTCCACAAAAAAAAAAAAAAGAAGATAGACAGGTGTTGTGGCGGGCAACTATAATCCCAGCTACTCGGGAGGCTGAGGCAAGAGAATCACCTAAGCCCAAGAGCTGGAGGTTGCTGTGAGCTGTGATGCCACAACACTCTACCGAGGGCAACAAAGTGAGACTCCCCCCCCCCGGTCTAGATTGAGCTAGCAATCATGCAAGTCACAGAAGTCCTCATTCTTGCAGTTCTTCCTTTGATTCCCCTAGTTCAAACGGCATTCTCCTCTCATAATCAGAAAGGACCAGTAAATTCTGTTTTGTTTTCTGGCTTAAGGGAGCTTGAGCTAGGGTCCTATTTATTGCAACCTTGACTATTGTAGCACTCATGACATTTAAACAGCATTTAGTTTTGTAAAAGAACAAAGCGAACAATTAATAAACCTCATAAGCTACACATGAAATTTGATCTGTTCTTAGAAAGCAGTCCCTAGATTTTCTCCCTCTGACTAACCACCACATACTGTATGTGTTACAAGACCCAATATGCTCATGAAATTCTTTAGTTTCTTGTCCCTCCCAAAAGTATCATCTTAAATTGTATTGCTAATGCTCTTAAATTTTAGAGAAAAATATTTTGAACAAGTTTTAAAAAAGATGCTGCTATTACATATCTCTTCCACAGCCATAGGATAATTAAAATAGATTTTCTTAATTGGCTGAGGGGGAAAAGGAAAGGGAAAAAATCTAATCCTACTTAAAAATACAATTTTCACCCGTTTACCTTGTAACTCCAACTATTCATGATATATGAGGAACACAACAGTCTATCTGCATTGTCTTTACTGAGAGTTCACTTTTGGCACCATTGTCAGTGTCAATCACTGCGAGGAACTGAAATTACAACTAAATAAATGAAGCGAATGAGTCAAGTCTGCAACTTAGGCTCGGCGCCTGTGGCTCAACGGGCTAAGGCGCCAGCCACGTACACCTGAGCTGGCGGGTTCAAATCCAGCCCGGGCCCGCCAAACAACCATGACGGCTGCAACCAAAAAAAATGGCCAGGCGTTGTGGTGGGCGCCTGTAGTCCCGGCTACTTGGGAGGCGGAGGCAGGAGACTCGCTTGAGCCCAGGAATTGGAGGTTGCTGTGAGCAGTGATGCCACGGCACTCTCTCCAGGATGACAGCTTGAGGCTCTGTCTCAAAAAAAAAAAAAAAAAAGACTGCAACTTAACAGACATAAACAGACTCAACAGAATAGCATACTTGATGTACTACCTAGTATACAAGTTACAACTATCAAGTCTGTTAACATAATTGGACAACATAACATTTCCAACACTCAAAAGCTTTTGTACCACCTCTTTTAATACTGCCTTAAGTTCCAGTTTACAAACACATGAATTCAGTTCCTTATTATACCTTGTTTTTGATTACTCCAAAACAAGTTTTGTACCACATGACTGATCCCCTGCTTTATGACCGGACTTTCCAACATGACTTCTTGGCTATTGAAATCCCCAAATGGGCAGCCAAAAAGTATGAAGAATCATCATAGTTACTTAGGTAAGCTTATGCCACAGCTCTGAAGGATAACAGCTCTGAAGGATCAAAACAGCTCTGAAGGATCAAAAGTCATTTAAATGCATTGCCGACAGACTCCCAAGCTGTAGAGTTCTGTCTTTAACTTCTAATACTTATTTGGGAAAAAAACTCCAGGAAAAAAGTAACAGTAATACTACTTTTAAGGCCATACTTCATAAAGACAGCCTCCCCTAATTCAATAACATTAAACACCCAAGACAGAAGCCCTAATATAAAAGAACATTTATTTGCACTCTTCACCACAACTCCTCCTCCCAGTCTTCATTTATTCTGTTGTATATAGTTTTATTGAACCACTGTAAGTCCTAGGCACTGTAACAGACACAGGAAAATAAAGCTATGAAACAAAAGTCTTGCCCTCAAAAAAGGTGACAACCTAATAAAGGCAAATTAAAAATAAAATAAAAATAGGGCAGCACCTGTAGCTCAGTGGGTAGGGTGCCGGCCACAAACACGCAGGCTGGTAGGTTCAAACCCAGCCAGGGCCAGCTAAACAACAATGACAACTGCAACAACAACAAAAAAAATAGCTGGGTATTGTGGCAGGCGCCTGTAGTCCCAGCTACTTGGGAGGCTGAGGCAAGAGAATCACCTAAGCCCAGGAGTTAGAGGTTGCTGTGAGCTGTGATGCCACAGCACTCTACGAAGGGCGACAAAGTGAGACTCACTCTCTCTCAAAAAAAAAAAAAAGAAACAGAGGAAAAAGGTATGGACATCAGACATCATGGTCCCTCAGCAAACCCCAAGCAATTTGGTATAAAATGCACACAACCTGTGCGTGGAGGGCAACGGGGTGGTAGCAGGCTGCTTCCGGAAATTCTAAACACACAGGACAGGACCAAATGACAAGCTCCCTATGGTATTCAGCTACCCTATTATGCTACCCTAAAGGCAAATGAAAACCAGGAGATAATTTTAAGCGGCAATGGGACACAATCTGTTTGGCATTTTTTTTTTTTTTTTTTTGAGACAGAGCCTCAAGCTGTCACCCTGGATAGAGTGCCATGGCATCACAGCTCACAGCAACCTCCAATTCCTGGGCTCAAGCGAGTCTCTTGCCTCCGCCTCCCAAGTAGCTGAGACTACAGGCACCCGCCACAACGCCCGGCCATTTTTTGGTTGCAGCCGTCAGTGTTGTTTGGCGGGCTCAGGCTGGATTCGAACCCGCCAGCTCAGGTGTACATGGCTGGCGCCTTAGCCAGTTGAGCCACAGGCGCCGAGCCAATCTGTTTGGCATTTTAGAAAACCCTGATGTATAAACTCAGCTTTTTGAACTGTAGGATTTGAATTGCCTTTAAGATGTCCACAAGTAGAGATGCCCAGGAGGCTGTTGGATTTGCTTGTCCTATGTATGCATACGTGGGGGTAGTGACGGGGGGGGGGGGGGGGGGGGGCAAACCCCATTTGTGGCGAAAAAAAACCCACTCCCAAGGGTAAAAATGCCAACCAAATGAAGATTAAAAAATTAACCAATTAACTTTGGGTGGG
>CAUYRH010050174.1:0-16219 GCA_963574655.1 Perodicticus potto
TTAGACTTTTTTGATACAAAAAAAAATCTTTCTCTCTTTCTTTTTCTTTCTTTCTTTCTTTCTTTCTTTCTTTCTTTCTTTCTTTCTTTCTTCCTTCCTTCCTTCCTTCCTTCCTTCCTTCCTTCCTTCCTTCCTTCCTTCCTTCCTTCCTTCCTTCCTTCCTTCCTTCTTTCTTTCTTTCTTTCTTTCTTTCTTTCTTTCTTTCTTTCTTTCTTTCTTTATAAATAAATAGTTGGGAAACTTCTGCTAGGCCAATGATTTAAATCCATCATTGATTTGACATGCAATTAAAACCTTAACTCAGGTAACTGATTAATTACATTTTCAGAACTAGATAATTTTTTAAAAAAATAAACATCAGATCTGCTACAGAAGTTGTCTTCGTGTGAGGATGTGAGTTGTCTTCGTGTGAAGTTTTAGATCTGTGGCCATCTGACATGTTTCGTAATGAGCATGAGCCAGAAATCAAATTTGCTCCAATGAGCTCTTCACACTTTGTTTCTTCTAAAAGAGATCATTTTGATTTTCATCATGAACATATTTAATAGGTGACCATTACTTTCCAAATTTTTTCCAGTTTGTTTCTCAATAGTTTGTCTCTCCACTTTTCAGAATGATAGAGATAAATGTTTGGATATGAAATAGAACTTTAATAAATATAGAATAACAATACATTTATGTTTCAATACTTGGATGAATTAGCATATTTATAGATTTGGCACTGAAAAACTTGGCAATTGCCAAGAAAATGACACCATAAATCCAGAGTAAAATTAAATTTACTATCTCCATCATATACTCTATTGCATAGTCTGAATTTGTTTCACAAGCAAACAAATACTAAATGATTAGTGCAGGGAATTTATTGGTAGTTTTACTCAGAATACAAATGCAGAATATGAGAGCTACATGTATAATACAGACTAGATTCTCAAAACAAAAACAAAATTTTAAATACATGAAAAATAATTATGCCATTGTCTTCAAAGATAAAACTTTCTGTTAAGAAAAAATAAAAATTTATTTTGACAATATAACACCTGTAGTGTGTATTCCGAAATAAAATTATGATTTTCTAAGAACACTGAAATTTTTAGTATTCACTATTTAGTTAATGGCCAGATATAAGCAGAAGAGGAGCAGAATTTTAGAAGATAATTAATTGATATAGATCATGTATATGGGTGAGGCTTCCAAATGCACATTCCTAAAAAATAAGTAAACTATTTAATGACCTCATTAACTATAGTAGAACCTCTGTAAGTTGACCACCTGAGAGACTGTAACAAACCAAACAACATACGGGGGGGTCAACATAAGGAATTAGGCCTACAACATGTACTGATGCATACATATAGTACATATCTAGACTCTAGAAATTAACTCAACTTATGGAGGTGTTCAATGTAGAGAGGAGGTCAACTATGGAGGTTCTATTGTATATATGATGGAATCAAGAACAGTAAAGAAAAAGTATATCATTTAAAAAACTTAAAAAACCCCCACAATCAGCACTGTTAACCAATGGACAATAGTGGACAATAGTTAATAGTAAGTTCACTTGTTTAAAATATAAGGAAAAATTACCTTCTATAAATTAATCTAAAAATGCATGCATAATGATATGATTAAGTCATTCAGAATCATCTCAAAAAGACTGCCTGAATAAAGGCCAAAACACCATAATGGATAAAGAATTTATCAACAGGTTGAAACTTGAAATGGAAGATTTGTTAGAACAACAAAGAGGAAAAAAATGAGAGTCACAGAGATTAAAGTCAGCAGTGCCAATACGTGCCCTTTTGCTTAAATCAGTGGTTTTGAACCAGTGTTCTTTAATCTTTTCTCAATATACTTGCCAGTTCTACATATATATCCTGAACCAGAGCTTTGGAAAGTAAGACTTGGACCTGAGCTTTGGAAATAGCTCTCCAAGTCTGATGTTTATTAGTCAAAAAAATTCTTAACTTAAAATATTAGTATATTTAGGGGGTGGAGTTGGATATGTTTTAGATGAATTCTTTTAGTTAAATGACTAAATTTGCTTATTATTTTCAAATGTTAATGCTTAGCCCTTGCTTGTAAATTTAACAAAAAAAAAATCTTCTATAAACCAGCTATGTGAAAAATGTGAATCCATATTTGTAAAATACAAGTTCTGAATCTTTCTCTTAATATTTTATAATGAACCTGTTTTTATTGCTTTTTGAAAAGAGTGAAAGTACCAAAAAGATTCAAAGATCATCAAACATGCACTGATCAACAGAATTATCAAAGTTTATTCTATATACAATAAATATTTTTAGAAGAAAGAATAATCAGTGCACTTCATCCAGAAAGAAAAAATATATATATAATTATCTCATTGGCATTGTGAAATCAACATGCTATGATAGGGAATACAATCACCCATATATAACATTATTAGAGATTATAGATTAGCTTAAAATACACTCATTGTATTCATGAATTTAATATTTTATCTTAAACCCTAATATTTCCCCTAAGCTCCAGGTCCATAGTCACACAGTTCAAGTGATAATTCTGTGTGATAGGAATCTCATATTAATATAGATAATATTAATATAGTCGAAAGATTTTTTTCCCAGCACTCTTCAACCCCCATTCTTCATGATCTTCGTAAAGATACCACTTTCATTCATTTGCTTAAGCTAAACGCCTAGTTGTCAACTATAACTACCATCTTCGCCTCAAAGTCATATCCAATTCATTAGGAATTTTCATTTACTTTCCCTTCAAAACGTAACCTAGAATCCTCTCCTTTAACTAGACGTTCTCTCCCAAAACACCCTGATATGTCTTGGTGTTGCAGTCCTGCTTACACTCACCCAGCTCCCTGAAGTTAGTTCTCCTGGCAGTGGCCAGTGTGATTTTATAAACTGTGAAATTAGTTCATATCAACCCATTGTATTAAATCCTGCAAATCGTTTCCACAAACATTTAAAATAAAATGGAACTTCCTTTGTGGTTCTCTTGACCTCACCTAATCGGCCCTGTCACTGTCTTCACCTCACCACCCTGCACTCGTTGCTTCCCTCCTGCTGCTCCTTCTCCAACTTAACTGGGACTAAGGGCATTGCCCTCCCTATTCCCTCCATCTGGAAAGCTATTCCTCCAGATGATGCTGTGGCTCATTGAATCTTGTCATTTATATCTCTGGTTAAATTTGCTTTCTCAGAGGGGTTTGTAACCACCCTAACTAAAATAATGTGACCACCCCCTACCCCATTACTATAAAATGCTTTATTTTGCTCACTTGTTTTAATTGCTCTTTTCATTATCTAAAATTATATGTTTCATTGATTTCTTGCCTAAAATCTGTTTCTGATTTGTTTTTATTGTCTTTATTGCAGCCCAATTCATAATTGCCAAGACATGGAAATAGCCTAAGTGCCCATCGACACATGAATGGATTAACAAATTGTGGTATATGTACACCATGGAATACTATGCAGCCATAAAAAGAAGGAGACTTCACATTTTTTATGTTTACCTGGATGGAGGTAGAACATATTCTTCTTAGTAAAGTATCTCAAGAATGGGGAAAAAAAGTATCCAATGTACTCAATACTACTATGAAATCAATATATAAACACCTACATATTCATATGAATGGCAAAACATAAAATTAGTCCAGAAAGCAGTAGGGAAGAGGAGTGTGAGGGGCAGAGAGAGGGGAGGATGAAGGGTATTTGGGGGCACCTCACCTAATGTGCATGATGCAATGGTACATTTCAAAACTATTAAGAAAAGAGTATAATTGTTTTGAAAAAAAAAAAAGAAAAGAGTATAATTATTTTGGATGTGTTACATAGTTCAATGTAAGCATTTCACATTGTACATCAAACCAGTACACTGAACTCCATAAATGCATCAATGTACATAGTTATGATTTAATAAAAAAATCTGTTTCTCTCATGGTAATATATATAGTATATTAAATTAACTTAAATTTTTAAATTAAAATTTTATTTGTTTTAAATGATTGCTATAAGTACAGAGTTTAGGACACTACCTGTACCTAAGCAAATAATATTTTTTTTTTAATGAATGAGTTGGAAATAAAGAATGATAAGAAGATTTTATTTACAAAACAACAGTCACCTCTTTACAATGCCTGAATTGTCTAACTCTTGTAATCCTCTTTTATCTGTTCAGCATTTTCTTTATTTTAGAGGACATAATTGATAATTAGAGGGGAGCTACTTAAAGTATCACCCTTCAACATTCATTCTTTGCTATCAAATTTGACACAATTAACCTCTTCAAATTTACTTCATACCTGAATTCCTACACTATTTCTGGTATCATTTCACTACAATGAGATACATTTTTAAATATTTTTAATTTTTCACTTTATAAATATACACTGAATTCTTTCTGTATATTTATAACTAAACAGAAACCTAATTCCACTTCCTTCCCTGAGTCCTCCCCCAAACAGAACATATTGAGTTCAGCTGACATTCAAAATTTCCTAATAATTGCCTTTTAATTCTTTTCTGTCAATATTTGCACATAGATGTTTTAGAATACCCCCAAACAGGACACACAATTATTGACAGAAAATTAAAAAAAAAACTCGTGATTTTATAATTCCATAGAGTATGAGGGAATTTGAGGGAATGTATATGGAGATGATTGGTTATGAGATGATAATTTCTTAGACTGAATAATCAATGTATGAAAAATTAATAACTGGATAAAGTATATGTGTGCACACAGATGTGCAATTAACTGGTTCTTAGTTTCCCACTTGCTTCTGTGCACATATATTCTAAATGTTAAATAGATGTGATTTAAGATCACTACGTATATTATAAATGTATAATAGAAGAGCTTTAACGTCATTACGTGTGTGATTATATCTAGATAATGAATATTTGTCTTTCATTTGTATGTTTTATGTTAGGTGGGTCTTAAAACTCACTATTTCTCAGGATACATATGATTTTAAATGACAGATGGTATGTAGAAGACATTTAAGAAATGAGAACTATTTTGTAAATATTGTAGGTGTTTGCCTAAAGTATTTTCATGTTCTTAAGAGGAGTGTTAAATCACAATATTTTCTCAGAATATTTTAATTTATTTTTTATTAGGCAACAATTATTTTTAACTAACTGAAAGAGTTTCAAAAATAAGTAAGTCACTTAAAGATAGGATACAATTCTTGCCTTTGTATTGTTTCTAATGAGAGGAAGACAGAGATTTTACCATTGTGTTGAATAGGAGATTGAGGAGAGAAAGGAGAAAAAAAGGATATCCGTGGAATAAAATAATAGGGAATCTATACAGTGTCTACATTAGTTCTATAGAGCTTCCTTAACATAATAGCACAAGAAGTAGAATTTTGTTGTTTCATAATTCTAGAGCTTAAAAGCCTCAAATCAAGTTGTCTGAAGACTGACGGGGAATCCTTCCTTACTGCTTTCCAGCTTCTGATAGTTCGCTGCTGTCTTTTGTGTTCCTATGCTTCTGCTTGAGTAACTCCAAACTTTGCATCTCATTCGGCATTCTTCATGTGTCTCTGTGTCTTTCTTTACAAGTATACCAGTCATGTTGAGTCAGATGCCTACCCTACTCTAGTTTCAACTCATAATATATGTATTTTTTAAATTTCAGATTATTATGAGCATGCAAGTCTTTTGGTTAGATCAATTGCTGTGGTACAGTTTGAGTCACTTATACATAAGTATGTCCACCACCTGGTTAGTATCCATTACACCTGTTAGATGTGAATTTTTCCCTCTCCTCCTTCCCCCTCTCATCTACTCACTTTCCGTGGATGTGAGTGCACATGGGTGTTGATTAATTAGTTCAAATTAGATAGTGAGTACATATGGTGTTTGTTTTTTGATTCTTGTGACACTTCATTTCCTACACTATTTCTGATATCTTTTCGCTACCATGAGATACATTTTAAAATATTTTCAATTTTTCACTTTTTACATATAAATAAAAATCTAATTACCCTTCCGTCCTTAAGTCCTCCCCAACACAGAACATACTGAGTTCAGCTGACATTCAAAATTTCCTAATTATTGCCTTTTAATTGTTATCTGTCAACATTCCCATATAGACATATTAGAATATCCAAAAACTGAACCACAGCAATTGATCTAACCAAAAGATTTGCATGCTCATGAATGTGAGACATTCATAGGAGAATGATCTCAAGTTTCATCTAGGTTGTTAACAAATATTTTTTTTTTTATGGCTGAGTAGTACTCCATGGTACACATATACCATATTCTATTAATCCACTCATGCACTGATGGGCTCTTGGGTTGAGTATAGATTTTTGCAATTGTGAATTGTGCTACAATAAACGTTTGAGTATATGTGTCTTTTTGATGAAATGACTTTTTTTTCCATTGGTGAATACCCAATAGTGGAATTGCTGGATCAAATGGTAGGTCTACTTTTAGTTCATGAGATATCTTAATACGATTTTCTGTAGACGTTGTACTAGTTTGCAGTCCCATAAAAAGTGTACAGGAGTCCCTATTTCTCTACATCCATGGAAGTATTTGTTGTTTGGGAATTTTTTTCTTTTTTTATTAAAGCTATTCTCACTAGAGTTAAGTGATATCTCATTGTGGTTTTGATTTGATTTGTATTTTCCTACTGATTAATGATGCTGAGTGATCGCATCATTAATGCGATCTCAACTTGATACTTGATACTAAAGCCAGGAGAAGACAAAACAGAAAAAAGAAAACCACAGACCAATATCCCTTACAAATATAGACACAAAAATCATCAATCCAATTCTAGAAAATTAAATTCATAAGCATTAAAAAAACATAAAAACATAAAAAAAATTCACTACAGCAAAGTAGACTTCATCCTACAGATGCAAGGATGGTTCAACATACTCAAATCTATAAATGTGATTTGCCATATAAATAGAAGCAAGAAAAGGAGAAGACTATTTGATCATCTCAATAGATTCAAAGAAAATATTGGACAATATCCATCACCTTTTATAATAAGAACTTTTAGCAAAACTGTCATAAGTGGAACACAACTCAAAATTATACAAATTATGTATGACAAACTCGCAGCCAACATCATACTGAATAAGGAATAATTGAAAGCATTCCTGCCTAGATCTAGAGCAGACAAGGCAGCCAATTATCGCCTCTTCTATTCAACATGGTATTGAGGAATCAGACAAAAGAAGAAAATCAAGGGTATTTAAATGGGGACAAAAAAGATCAAATTATAACTTTTTTCTGGTAAAACTTTAAAGATTCTGCTAAGAAACTCCTGAAATTTATAAATAAATTCAGTACAGTCTCAGGGTAAAAACTCAATGTACGAAAATCAGTAGCATTCCTATACACAAACAACAGTCAAGCTGAGAACTGAATCAATGACTCAATACCTTTATCATAGCAATAAAGGGAATAAAATACCTAGGAATATATTTAACCAAGAAAGTGAAAGACCTCTACAAAAAGAATGACAAAACACCGAAGAAGTTATTGCAGAGAATGTAAACAAATTGAGAAACATATCTTGCCTATCAATTGGCAGAATCAACATTGTTAAAGTGTACATATTACCCTAAGTGATCTAAAGATTCAATGCAGTCCCCATTAAAATATCAATCACTTTTTTTGCAGATCTAGAAGAAGTAATTCTGAGCTTCAGAGGGAACCAGGAAAAAGGAAAAATCAGGAGGGATCACTTTACCAGACTTCAAGCTATCCTACAAACCTATGGTAACCAAACCTGGCATATACTGGCACAAGAACAGAGACATGGACAAATGTATAAAAAAAGGAAAACCCATAGCACTCTGGAAGGCCAAGACAGGTGAATTGCTTGAGCTAAGAAGTTTGAGACCAGCCTGAGCAAGAGCCAGACCCCATCTCTAAAAATGGCCAGATGTTGTGGTGGGTGCCTGTAGTCCCAACTTCTTGGGAGGCTGAGGCAGGAGGATCTCTTGAGGCCAAGAGTTTGAGGTGGCTGCACACGTATAATACCATGGCACTCTACTGATAGAGACAAAGTGAGACTCTGTTGAAACAAAACAAAAAAGAAAACCCAGATATAAAATCATTATTCTATTCCCATCTAACCTTTAACAACACAGGCCACAACATATACTTGGGAAAAGAATCCCTAATTAATAAATGGTGATGGAAAAATTGGAAGCTACATGTAAAAGATTGAGACAAGAGCTGCATCGCTCACTACTCACAAAAAATCCATGATAGATAATAAACTTAAACCTAAGGCACAGAACTGTAAGAATTCTCGGAGAAAATGTTGGAAAAACTCTTAGAGACATTGGTCTAAGGCAAATAATTTATAAAGAAGACTCCTAAGGCAATCATAGCAACAACAAAAATTAATAAATGGGACCCGATTAAATTAAAAAGCTTCTGCACAGCCAAGGAAACAAATCAATAAAACAAATAGACAATCTACAGAAGAAGAGGAGATATCTGCATACTATACATCCAATAAGGGACTGACAACAAGAATCTATTAAGAACTCAAGCAAATCAACAAGAAAAAAAATAACACCCAAAAATGTGGGTAGCAGACACGAATAGAAACTCATTGTAATTTAACTGCATCTGTAGAGACATTAATTCTAAATAAGACCACATTCTGAGGTACTAGGGCAATGGTTCTCTACCTTCCTAATGCCTCCTAATGCTGCCACCCTTTAATACAGTTCCTCATGTTGTGGTGACCCCCAACCATAAAACTATTTTCATTGCTACTTCATAACTGTAATTTTGCTACTGTTATGAATCATAATGTAAATATCTGATACGCGGGATTCATTTTCATTGTTACAAAGGGGTTGCAACCCACAGGTTGAGAACCACCGTTAAGATTTCAACATCGCATATACCTTTTGTTTTGGAGAGTGATGAGATTCAATTTACCTATAATAGTGACTTACAATAAATATTAATACAAGTGTATTAACTTGATCGAAAGTTTATATGATAGTAGAGATCCAACAAAAGGTTCTCCAAATTAGTAAAACTATTCAGCTATATTTTTCTTTCTTTCTTTTTTTTTTTTTTTGACAGAGTCTCACTATGTCACCCTGGGCAGAGTGCAGTGGCATCACAGCTCACAGCAACCTCCAACACTTGGCTTAAGCAATTCTCTTGCCTCAGCCTCCCATGTAGCTGGAACTACAGGTGCCCGCCACAATGCCCAGCTATTTTTTTTGTTGTTGTTGTTGTAGTTGTCATTGTTGTTTGGCAGGCCTGGGCTGGGTTTGAACCCACCAGCTACTGTGTATGTGGCTGGCACCCCAGCCACTGAGCTACAGTTGCCAAGCTAGCTATATCTTGAATGAATTAAGAATATTGACAGTTGGGGAAAGTGCAGATTTTGTTTGGAACACCATAAATAGTACAGTTTGGAGAGTAAGTTGTGTTTAAATTTAGAAAAATGAACTGAGTCAGATGTACATTATGAGGATATTTAATTATCAGGACAATAAAAGATGGCATTCAATTATCTAGATAGTCTATAAGCAACACAGGTTGCTATGCTTGGGTCTGTGTGTTAAAGATCCATGTAGTAGAAATGTATTGCTCACAGCGGGTAGAATGCAGGCATCTGGGATTAAACTCCAGGTTAGGAAAAAAATATCCTGGCCCAGAGGAATAAAAATGACAATGAAAAGAAGCTGCCAGATATTTTGAAGCCACATTTCAATTTCTTTGCAGAAGAATTGACATAAGCAGTAAAATTCATTTATATTCCAAGCACATTTTCTTTTATTGTTTAATGACAAATGACAAAACTCAAAATTCATCTTCTAACATTTGGTGTTTATATTGTCTCTGGAAAGATTTGCAGCAATTTGTGTGAAAATAGTTAATTTAAAATCATTGCAGATTTACTGTATTTAGGGATCACATTATTAATATTAACCAAATTCCATCTTTGTTTACATTTTTATACTTTAGCTTATTAAAATTATAGTTTAAAAATAACTTTTTTATTTTTATATGAAACACATTTTAATTCTACTTCTTTTCTACACAAAGGTTTTCTTCTCAGGATAAAGCATTCAGAAAACATACTTAAGAAAGCATTTTGTCAAGTCAAGTCAAGTATACTTAGTCACAACTAAAAGTAAATATTTCCAAAAATTGCATTCCAGACAAACACTACCTTATAAATTTATTCATTCATTAAAAGAATTTTAATTGAACATGTATTATAGTTAAACCACTGCAGCAAACAAAATTAGGATTAAAACAATGCCTTCCAACGTGGTCTCTTCTTTAAAGTTACTTGTATTCTGTAAATTAATGTAAGACTCTTAACAAAGACAAACATGATTCAAGGAGAATAGTGATCCTTGTAATAGAAGTGGTATAAATAATTAAATTAAAGGGTTTGGGGCAAAGACTGTGGTGGTCATCCAATAGTACCACCAAAACCTTTTTATGTCTTTACTAGTAGAACTCCTCTGCTGTTCATGTACCCATTCACTCTTTCCAAAGATAGTCATATGAAGGGCCACATGACTTGATTCTCATAAATAAGTATGACTTGCTAGATGTATACGGGAAAATTGTCCTTACTTTTAAAAAGAAACATAAGGAGGAGTCATATTCTCTTTTATTCTTCTGACATTTTTTATGCCTGGAACCATGGTAGTTGTCTTGAAATCCTGAGGTTTGCTCACCTCCTTGAGGGTAGCAGAGTGGAAAGATGATGAAAAACTGGATCCATAATGATTTGAGATAATGTATTAATCAACCACAGAAGCATCCTACCTTGGGATTTCCCACTCTGTGTACTGTTATAACTTTATCATTTAATTTTAACTTGTGGCAGAGGAGTGATATAGGGCTAAATGTCGAATGATTATGTGAAAATACCATCGATTTTATTTCTATGGTTAACCTCAATCAATGAGAAGAAATTACTGCTTTCCATTTTTATCCATCCATTCTTTTTTATCTAAAAATTTCAAGTTTATGTTGACTTAAAAATTAAGCATGACTTTAAAGGTGTTCTTTGTATGCCAAAGCATCGGTCATTTTAAGATATCCAAAAGTCAAGAAACGTGAAATCTATATGGATGGAAGTAAATAAAGCCCTCCCAGCAGGACCTCCATAACAGCTTTATTTTAAGGAAACAAAATAAGCTTAGCAAGATGAAAATTGCAAGGTGAATCAGAAAAGACACTGTTGACTGTTTCTTGGAAGTGAAATAATGGACCATAACAGTCTGTCTCAAAAGTTTTATAGTGACTCATATACACATAAACTCTTATAATTGTCTTTTTTCTTGTGCTTTTTGATTTCTGTAAATATAACCTGAGGCCCATAGTGCTTTGCAGAATGTATTAAAATCTATGCAAAAGAAAGCATCACAAACCCAGATACAAAGCACACATTCTTTATGGAAGATGATTAAATAAGAAGAATCAAGAAAAAAATCTAAACTTAATGTCTAAGGTTAATTTTTGACTAACTCTTTACAATAGTTATTATTGTCAGGTCAATAATTCCATGCTTTAAAATGTGTCTTTTAGTGGGGGGGACACTAATATTTGTTATGCTCGCATGTTTTCAGTTACCCAGAATTTTAATTAAGTTTCATGAGATTAAAACGGGACATTCATCTAAGTTACTTGAGAAACCTGAGGACCATTCTATTCATTTCTGACAATACTTTCCAATCGATCTTATCTCTGTAAATAACATTCATACTTTGCAATAAAACATTATTATGGAAAGCAAAAGGAGTTGGAGAAACTGAAATAGGGGATAGACAGGGAGGGCTGACTTTCTAGTGACATCGGTCTAAAGCTGCTGATTATTTTTGTGGGTCTTTGAAAGTCTCTCTTGTTTTTAGTAAAGCCATGTGTGCCTGCAAACGATGTATAATAAATAAACGTGTTATTTCTGGATGAATGCACTTAATTATCTCTAAAAATCATTTCACCAACAGATGTCTCCTCCTCCTTTTCCTTGCACTAATCATTCTCTGCAGTTGCAAACTTTTTTTTTTTTTTTTCCCTGAGTCCTTGTGTTCCCTCTCTTCTTCTTTCTGAAGGATTTCTCCTTGAGGGCAATTTTCCTCTCTCAAAACCAAAATGTAAAGCCACATAAAAGATACCATAAAAGCTTTGAAAACATTTCCTGGTGCATATTTTAATATAACTACCAGATTAGTCCAAACAAAAAAAATTGAATTTTCATCATTTTAGTAGTATTTGCAATGGAATTATAACCTAAATTTATCAATTTATCTGTCCCTTATTTGTTTATCTATATAACTGTGTCTTTATTTTGACAGGGATTAGGAAATGAAAAGAACCATACAAAATTTTATTGTTATTCATTTCTCTTTCCACATTCCAGTTTATGAATCATACCAAGTCTGCTGTTTTGTTTATACATTAGGATCATAGAATGCTTATTGATCTAGATATCCCTAGCCCAAGTTCCAAGTCTCTAGAAAAACAAGCAAATGTATCATCTGGGTTTAGAAATGTAAATAAGGACAACTGTGATTTTATTTGGTCTTAAGCCAATGTTGCTATCACATTTTAGATTTCATATAATCTTGGCTCATTTAAAATGATTATAGTAGACATATTTGCCTTCCAATGTATTATTCAACTCAAGATTTAATATGTGCAGTAAAATCAAAGCCAGTTAAGTGTTCAGAAATGACCAAAGTTTTGAAAATGAGGAAAACTTTATATACAAAAACAACACATTTAAACCCTCTGGTTTTATTGTTGTTTTAATTAAAAGTGAGGTTTTAAATTTCTCCAATTTAGGTTCTACCTTGCCATTCATTACCTCAGGTACTTTATATTCAATGGGTTCTTGAATGGATGTCCACATTTGTTCTGAGAATCTTCCCTTTTCTTTCCTCTTTCTTTTTTCTTAGTGTCTATCCAGAGCATACAAAACGTGATTCTCATCCTGGAAGAAGTTCTGGCATTTTTAGTTTGAAAATTTTCCTGAAATGATAGTTCTTTTATATAACCCTGGTGAGGATCCACTAAATTGCATAATTATAATAGAATACACCTTGGCCTGAGAAAGTCATGAGCTGGGAAGATCTATCTTTCCTCAATGGAATTCAAAACTTCCATTAGATTTTGGGAAGAAGGAAGTCTTTTCAAACTTGAGTCTATTCAAAAGTTATGCCTATAAAGTATCAGCCAATTTGAGGAATAAAAATCCAAGTGGAGGCTGTAGTGGAGTTCAAATATATTACACTAAGTTTGATGTGACTTACATAGAGAGTCTTATCACCTTGAGAACATAGTTTAAAATTTAGAAGCATTATTTTACTGTTCTGCCTAATTACAGTGTTGATCTCACTGTTCTTTGAGCTTTAATGTTCTGTGATACATTGATATCTATACTCTATGCAAAAGACTGAATAATTATTTTATAATACTTTACTTCCTTGCAAAAAAGGTTATGAAAAGATATATAAAAAGGAAGATTTAAGTAAACTAATATTGGAGAAAATGAGGATTAAGGCAAAATACCAACGTTACTGACATCCAGATGTCTTTTATTGGGCATCACTTCCTGCTTCCAGGCTCTTTGGCAACCGTTGTGCTTAAACAAAGGCAATCACAACAGCTAGAAGAACGATCTTCACAGGGGAGAGCCGAAAAACACCAGCACTCTCTAAATGTTTTTTGACTCTTTCAGATTTTAGTGTTCCTTTTGGTAGATACATTATGATACTCATAACATATTAATAGTGTAGATAAAAATAAATATATATGTGTGTATATATATATATATATATATATATATATATATAGGCATATATGTATAGGCATGTAAGAGTTTGTAAGTTATTAATGTATTAAATACATACCAGTTCTTTAGCAAAGCCAGTCAGAGAAATCCCAAATGCTGACAGAAATTCAATGTGTGCAGGCACACTTAAAAAGAGAGTAGACAAGGGAAGGAGGCAGAAATGCTGTCAAGAGCCAGCCAGGTAACATAAATGCTTAAATCAGCTTAAGCTGGGGATAGCATGGGGTCATGACACAGTGTGGATATGGAGGATACCCTGCCTACAGGTATAGGTATTACATATTAAATATATGATTTGTATATTACTTTATTATATTGGGTGGCCATAAAGTTTGTGTATAATTTAAATAGTTGTAACTACTACAACTATTAGCACAACAGTACTAGTAGTTCTACTGTAGTTATAGCTATTTAACATTGCACACAAACTTTATGGCCACCCCGTATGTAAAATTCATATACGTAATAGTAGCATATTATAGTAACATATTATTTACACATTATCTACCGTTAAATACAGCCAGTTATGTGCATGATATTATAATATATTAGATACATATGTTTGAATATGTTAATAGATACATATGTTTTATATATATGCAGTGTCTCTTCCCTGGGATTACACATAATTGTTATAACCCGTCTCTAAACATTATGTCTCTAATGTTTAAAACATACTGCATATGTAATTGACTGCATTAAACAGTATATGATATACAAAGTATATTTAAATATAATTAATATATATCATTTCAGTTACCAAGCAATACATCTGCATTCTCAAGGCTTAAACACTGAGCTCTCTTAAAATACATAGTGCTCTCATCAGTGATTCCTGAACAAAGAAATAATTAATGCTATGCCTCTTGAATTAGCAATCTTAAATCAAAGTAAAAGGAATAACATTAAACTACAACTTTGTGAACATGATTGAAAAATAAAGTGTATGGATTTCTTTTATTCCATTTGTGTCTTGACAGAATTCAAAATATAGTCAATTAAAAGTATGCTCTCTATCATGGATCTAAAGTGAAGGTCTTTCTAAGAATTATTTAAATTAGAGAAATTAAAGTTAGAAGGTGTGATCAAAGCCCTATCACTTCTTATTGTAAAACATAAGATTTGTTGTATTGTCACTTGTGAGAAGCATGGGGGTAGTCACCCAGAGCTAATTGTGTGTGCTGCATTTAATAAGGTTGGTGCCTAATGGACTTCATCACTGGGAAGTCTTTATTGCCCCAGAGACCTTGACCTTAGGAAAATTAATAGAAGGGTTTCTGTCTACACATGTATCCAGCTATTTACCCACCCACAGTTAACATTAGATTTTTTTACTTAGAGATTGATTGGCTCAGCCATCACTTTGATTTCTTGTCTCCTGTCACCTTTTGCAGTAATCACATAGGTAGTTTTTGTTGTTGTTGTTTTTAAGTAATCTGGATTAAGAAAATAGTTTTTCATTTGTACTAAGAGGTGTTTTTCATTAAACAACCTGATCAAAGTTGCTATTTTCAATTTATATGCTAATAAAGTGTACTTTAGAACTTATAAACATGAGTTACCCAGTGGGATTTTATTCCTGGATTCAACATAATCTATGGCCTCCAAGGATCTTTTCAGGTTATAAAAATAAGAGGAACGTGGTTGTCTATTGAAAAATATAAGGTCATATACACAGTAAGGTAGACAATTACAGTAATATATAATAAGCTTTAGAAAGGTTAGAACAAAATGCACATATAACAAACATATATACATAATTTTTTACATTAATTTTTAGGGGTCTTTTTCCTAAGAATATTCTGCATTTTATGGTTGTTGCAAACATGTTAATATCTTGAAAATTTCTTTACATTTGTTTGTTTCATATAGATAGATAGAGATGTAAATATAAAACTTACTGTGATGCCTAATAGATATTACTTAGTCAAATTAACTAAGACTTATAAGACCAGATAAAAATAAAATGTTTTTTTGATATGGTTTCGGATTATGATGTCTACTCTTAGTAATGAATCTAAGAAATTTCTTATGGAGGATTTCGTGTTCCTTTTTTTTTCTTTAACAAGTGAACAGTTTATTAAGAATTAAACAAAGGTATGATATGATACAGTACAAGTAAGACACTCAAGATAAGTATAATAGTACTACTCACACAAAAACTTAAACTTCACCTCAAAAAAAATCACAAGACAAAAGAGAAAGCAATTTCACTGTTATAAGATAAGATATTTCATGCAAAATATTAACTCTGCCCCCCCCCAAAGCCCAACCTCCCAACAAACAAAAAACTATCTGGGAATACTGCTATGCTAACATATTAACCACAGTATAATCATTCATAGGAAAACAGTAATTAAGCAATGAATTAAATTAAATAACAAAGTTC
>CAUYRH010050176.1:0-18588 GCA_963574655.1 Perodicticus potto
CAGTCAAAGTTATTGGCAGGAGGCAGACCTGTGGAAGCCCTGAAGCTCGGGAGCAGGGCCACATAGTCACCAGGGGATTTACTCCACCGAGGCAGGCCTGCATGGGTTCTGCAGATGCCAGGCAGAGGCCTGCATGGTTGCAGGGGGAGATCCTGGCTGGGGACAGACCTGCTGAGGTCTGGCGGTCACTGGGAGAGTCTCTAGCAGACGGTGGATCTGCGGAGGCCCAGCAAACACGGGTGTAGTAGGGCCAGGCAGTTGCCGGAAGCGTTTCTGGCTGTGGGCCGCCCAGCAGAGGCCTGGCCATTGCAGGCAGAATTCCTGGCAGAAGGCAGGCCCACAAGAGCTCTGCAGCAGAGGCACAGAACCACCCAGTCGCCAGGGGATTTACTTGTCAGGGGCGGAACTGCTGGACCCTTGCGGATGACAGGCAAAGGCCCGTAGTAGTCGGGGGAGTTCCTGGCTGGGGACAGATCTGCAAAGGTCTGGTGGTCCCCGGCAGAGTCACTCGCAGACCGCTGACCTGCGGAAGCCCCTCAAGCCCGGGTGTAGGACCAGACAGCCACCGGGAGCGTTTAGGCCTGGCAGTTGCAAGCAGAGTTCCTGGCAGAAGGCAGGCCCACGAAAGCTGTGCAAGCACAGGCACGGAGCTGCCCTGTCGCCAGGGGACTCACTCGCCAAAGTTCCCTGCTGGAGCCCCGCGGGTGTCAGGCAGAGGCTCGTGTAGTTGCCGGGGCAATTCCTGGCTGGGGACCGATCCGGAGAGGCCTGGCAGTTGCCGGCAGAGTCCCAAGCCGACCGCTGATCCACGGAAGCCCCTCAAGCCCGGGCGTCGGGCCAGGGAGCTGCCGGGAGCGTCCCCAGCTGTGGCCCGCCCAGCAGAGTCCCTGCGGCTGCAAGCAGAGTTCCTGGCAGAAGGCAGGCCCACGAAAGCTGTGCAAGCACAGGCACGGAGCTGCCCCGTCACCAGGGGACCTACTCGCCAGGGCGGGAACTGCTGGAGCCCCGCGGGTGACAGGCAGAAGTTCGTGCAGTTGCCAGGGCAATTCCCGGCTGGGGACTGATCTGGAGAGGCCCGGTGGTTGCTGGCAGAGTCTCCAGCTGACTGCAGACCTGTGGGAGCCCGGCAAGCATGGGGCGAGGGATCAGTCACTCACCTGCAGCTTCCCTGGCCGGAGGGGAGGGAGCCTCACTGCAGCCCTGCCTGTAGTCTATTCCCGGTGGAGCGCTTGTTCGGGCTGGTAAGGGTGGGAGAGCTGCCTAGGGACCTCCAATGTACTTAATACTAATATGAAGCCAGTAGATGAACTAATATACATCCATGCAAGAGAAAAACTCACTTCAATTAAAGTTGGGTGGAGGAGGGGATAGGAGGGAGAGGGGAAGAGGGATGGGGATTGGTGTGCTCTTCACCTAATGGTCACAATGTAAGGGTATATGGCACACCTCAAGTGTGAGGGGCACCTCACCTAACAAATGCAAACATTGTAACCTAATTGTATGTACCTCATATTAATCTGAAATAAAAAATTCTAACTGTATAATATATACTACAGTATATATGTACTACTACAATAATTTTGTAGCCACCTCCTATTGCTACTGTTGTGAGCATCCCCTTAAAATGCCACGTGGTGCTAATTATCTCTGCACGAGCATTTCATCATTTCATCTCTCCAGTAAATTGAGTATGCCAAGAAGTAAAGAAAAGTCATGATATTACAAGAAAAAGTTGAATAACCTGATGGGTTAAGGTCTACAGCTTCAGGTGTCATTTCAGACAGATGATTCATCTTATAGACAGATGACACAAGCTCATGGTATCGATGAGCAGTACAGTACTGTAAATGTATTTTTACACAAGCTCATGGTATCGATGATACAGTACAATACTGTAAATGTATTTTTTCTTCCTTATGATTTTCTTAATAACATTTTTATTTTTATAGCTTAATTTATTGTAAGAATACTGTGTATAATACATATAACATATAAAAAAAAGCATTACTTGACTTTTATATTATTAATAAGGCTTCCAGTCAACAGCAAGCTATTAGTAGTTGAGTTTGGGGGGAATCAAAGCTATATACTGATTATTGACTGTGCAGGGGTTCAGCACCCCCACAGTATTCAAGGGTGAATTGAATTGTCAATGTATTTTCTCAATTTATGGGAAATTTTCTCTATTCTTCCTACCTCCTACTGGGTTTGTATTTTCACAGTCATATTTCTAACTTTTATGAGGATATTCTTGTTCTGCTGGTTTCTTTTCTATGGAATCTGACTGTTGCTTTATTAATGCAGTCAATTCTTGAATCTTTATTAAAATTCTAATTAAAACTTTGACAAGTTCTGTTCTAACCATTATCTCTTTTCCTTCTGTGATTAATATTTTCTTTGTTTATCTTTGCTTATCTCATCCATATATCATGCTCTTCTAAAATGTATGTTAATACTTGGATGCCCACTCATGTTCAAGCAAAGGGAAAGAGAAATTTTTTTTGTTTTCAGTTTTTAGCCGGGGCTAGGTTTGAACCTGCCATCTCTGGTATATAGGGCCAGCACCCTATGCCTTTGAGCCATAGGCGCCGCCCAGGAAGGAGAAATATGACTGTGAGATCCATGAATATGGACAGGCTTTCATTTTCAGGTGTCTGAAAGAGGAATCAGCCACTTACACTTTAAGATCTCCAGAGGCCAGAATGCTGGACTTTTCCTCTGGGATGCAGAGATACTTAAGAACTAAAGAAGAGAGCTCTGGTGCTGAATTCAGAAAACCCTGAGGATTGTTGAGCAGACAAGTACATACCTGGCAGAGATCTGTTTACATATCCATTGACTGTGTGCATTTTAGGCCAGGCCTGAGCAGATGCAGTATCTGTATCTTGTATCGAGGAATCCTTTGTTTCTGAATGCCAACTTTTCCCTGATGAGAGAGTAGGCAAAGATAGAGCCAGCTAAACATGTCTCCTGAATTACCCTCCCTTTCTCCTTCCCTTACTCCCTTACAGCAAAGATTGCTCACACTATAAGTATTTTTGTCAGCAAAGTAGGCACAGATGGCTTATCCTCCCAAAGTCAGTGAAAGGGAGAAAGAAGAACATTACCAAAGCATACATTTCTTGTTCAAGCTGATTATTTCTTCCTGTATTTGTCCACAACAAAAGATAGGAAGGGATAATGAAAAATGATAACTAGGAGAAGGGAGAAAGTGGGTTAGTTTGAGCCATGAAGATTTCATTCTATTTATTAGCTTATTTATTTAAAATAAAGCATGTAAAAAATATTGCTAGGAATAGAGCTGTCATTCCCTATCAATGTCATAATTGCTTCATCCAAGCTTGTAATAACAAAATCCCAGGAATATGAAAGCTTCCCAGCCTCCTCTCTGAAATTAATAGGAGCTAAAGTATTGGAGATGCTATTGGATAATGTCTTCTTAAAATTACCCCTTTGTGTGATGGACTAGAAGCTAATGCTAAAACTTTCTGATGCACCAATCATTTAGTAGGAGTGTCCAACCTATATCCTGTGGGCTGCATGCAGATGACTTGAGGACTGTTTTGCTTATCTGTGATTTTGGATATCATGAAAAGTATACACAGACCTTTTATTTTGCACACCAGCTTTCATTAGTGTTTGTATATGTACTGTGTGGCCCAAGACAACTCTTATTTTTCCGATGTGTCACAGAAAATAAAAAAAGTTGGACACCTCTAAAAATGCTAGAGAATTGTTTTAAGTTCATTTATCTATTCATTTATTTAAACACATGTTTTACGAAGCACTAATGAGTATAGACACTAATGATGCAAAAGAAGACATGGTCTTTGTCTTGAAGTTGCTTACACCCTACCTTGAATAGACAGATAATCTGATGATTATAATAGACTGAATAAAATGTAATAAAGAACGGAATGTTATAGGAGCAGAAAGGAGAAGGAACTTCACTTTGCTTGAAGGAAAAAGGATGTGATCTCAAAGATGATAAATAGTAGATATATAAAGTAGACAATAATGATACAGTGTGATGAGTAGTAAGCTCACAGTGCTATGGAAATATATAAAGCAAACATCTAACACAGGTCGGAGGTCATCTTGAGAGAAGAAATTAAGTAGAGGCCCTTAAGTAGAGAGACAACTAAAGTAAGTCAAATGTAAAGAAAAAGGAGAAGCTTACTTAGGGTTTTCTAGGCAGAGGGAACTGCATAAACTAAGGTCTGGATGCAAGAGAAAGCAAAGCATATTTGGGTGACATGGAACATGAGGTAGGAAGAGGAGTACAATGAAGCTGGAAATGTCACCAAGGAATAGATCATACATTTGCATTTAGATGGTGTGTAAGGAACACAAAAAGATGGGAGACTAGTCAGGAGAGATAATCAGGGCCTCAATTAAGAAGATGGCAGTGTAAGTGGGAAGAGAACACAATTATGAAGTTATCAGTGATTATACATGATTATATTAGGGGAGCATTATTATTTCAATGTTAGATTTGAGGAAACTGAGACACAGAAAGGTTAAGTAACTTGCCAAAGTTTGCACACTTAGAAGAAAGAAAGAGACAGTATTTAGAAAGGTGAGCCTAAAGTCTTTGTTGATGGATTTAATGAGGAAGAATGAGGCCAACCAGTGACCCAGCTTCTCTGTCTTCTTACCTCATAGCTTCTGATAGAACTTAGGTTATTTTTTTTAATTCATTTTCAATCCCATCTCCTTTATTCCCGAAGAGTTTACAACCTTTTATAATTACCTCCTCTGAATGGTAACAGAGGATTCAGAAGTCCAAAATTCAGATTGAAGCTCACTGACCTTCATCAAATACAGCAAAAAGTAGCACAAATTTGTACAAAGTCTGCGTCCTTTCCTTTGCCAGACTCCCTGAAAAAAAAAATTAAGTGCATTTATCTTCTATTTTAAAATCTCATCATAGGAAATTGCCACTAGGAGGAGGCATTTATTCATCAACTACTTGAGGGTAATAAAAAAATGTAGTCCTTTGTCATTAATTTTATGACTATAAAACTGAACTTAGCATATGAGAAATAATATTTCCAACTGAAAGTGGTCTTCTCCACCTCCCCCTTTTAAAAAAAAATCACATTCATTGTCATCATTCAGAAAGGCTATGATGGTTTGTGTTAAAAAATTCTTTGTCATCAAAATATGGAGCACTCTCCAGGTACTGGCCTTAGTGATGCATTCTAACAGAAAGAATGAAAGCTGTGTGATTTCTGAGGTTAGAGTAGTAAAGGTGATACAGCTTCCAATGGGCTTTCTCTTAGGACCATAAAGAAAATCTGGCTACCCAGGTGTACCCATGCTGAAAAGGCCATGTGGTTGACAGCCCCAGCTATTTGAATCTTTCAAGCTCAGGTCCCAGACATATTAATGATGTCACCTTTTGGATGATCTCACCTCTGACCACTTTTTAACTATAACCCTATGAGATTTCCTGAACTAGGCTGCCAAGTCAAGACAGTTCCAAATTCCATGAGATCCACAAAACCCATGGGAGATAATGAATGATTGTTGTTTTAAGTCACTAATTGTGGAGTTATGCAGTAACAGATAAATGGAACAACAACAAAAAAAGGTCCAGTGAAGTTGATTTCACCATAAAAGATAGCGTTTAAAAGAAATCATGCAAAATTTATTTTCCTAATTAAGTTTAGCTATTAAGGTATAAATTAAAAACAGGCTTGATTCAAAATATGCAAATTTCCTTTCCCATTGTGTAGGTTGTCCATTTGCCTTGGTTGTTGTTCCTTAGCTGTACAGAAGCTTTTCAGTTTAATTAAGTCCCATTTGTTTATTTTTGTTGTTGTTGAAATTGCCATGGAAGTCTTCTTCATAAAGTCTTTCCCCAGGTAGATATCTTCCAGTGCTTTTCCTATGCTTTCTTTGAGGATTTTTATTATTTCATCCCTTACATTTAAGTCCTTTATCCATCTTGAATCAATTTTTGTGAGTGGAGAAAGGTGAAGGTCCAGTTTCAGTGATATGAGGACAATTAAAGACCTAGTACACGGTGGGGGTTAGGGGGAAGGGAAGAAAAGAGAGAGAGACAGAAGGGGGATGGGGTGGGGGAAAGGAAGAGCAGAGAGAGGGAAGGAGGGAATTGGGTGGGGTGTCAGTATGTGACACACCTTATGGGGGCAAGACACAAGTATAAGAGGGACTGTACCTAACAAATGCAATCAGTGTAACCTGGTTTCTTGTACCCTCAATGAATCCCCAACAATAAAAAAAAAAGACTTGATTAAAATTAGGAATATTTTTAGAGTAATAAGTTACATGGTTACTTTTCTTAGATTTGTATATACTTTTGGCTTATAGATGACAAACTAACCACCTGAATCAGTCTATATGCCATTGATTTCACACTTGGATATATTCACCTCCATTGAACTTTCAAAGAACCTAGCCCAAAATTTGCAAAAGACAGAGGATAGTAGAAATAACTACTGACATAGCCTATAGATTTGAAGTGCAAAATAGCAATGCTTTGAGAAGAATGTACTAATTCCGGAACTTGGTTGTTCTTGATCCTACCTTAGAGTTCATTGTGGTTATATAGAATGGATATTTGCTTCTCTCAGAAACTGGATTATTCTTCTTTTCGTGGACATTGCTAGGGGAAAGAAGCCTCTTTAAGATGGATACATCTAGCTGTTTGTACTTCATCTCAATCCTACTCTTTCTTACACTTACCTTCTTTACATACCAGAAGAGTTCCAATGAGGCCTGAATTCAGGTCTTTCACCAGGTCCACATGAGAAAGATATGAGTAAGTCAGACATGGTGGGTCAGAAGCCATTGGACCATTCTCTTTCAGGACCTGCCAGACATAGGTATGGCTCTCATCAGGGAAGACTTTATCATCTTCTTTCTCCCTTTGGCTGGTATGGTCATCATATTCCACTCCTAAAACAATAAAGGATAAAATTGCCCTTTCTATGCCCATCATCTACTCAAAGAAACATACCAAGTTTATTGTCATTAATAGATTTTACATAAGAAACAGACTTTCTGCATCTTAATTTGAAAGACAAACAAGTAGAAACTATAAATGGGAAGAAGCCTCATATATTCTGGAGGAATTCAAGACCACTTATCCTAGTTAAAAAAAAATAGGTTTTCCTTGAGATCTCAGATTCTGTCAACCAATAACATTACCTCCATCATTGCATCTTTTTTGCCTAATTCAAGTCAATTCAACAACAAATATTCATTGGGTGTGTACTTTGTCACAGACTCTTTGACAGGCTCTGGTTAGGGTCAGGGAAGGGTACGATATAGGGATTTTAAAAACTTTTTTTAAAGTAGATTTTTCCCTGGAGGGCTAAAACTATATTTGATAGAGGGCATAGACATCTAAAGGTAAAATTATAATACAATGCAGAACCATTCACCCATGTATTCAACAAACATTTACTGCAATTTTATTCTTCACCAGATTCAGCACATGCTGAAAATAAATATAAAGACGAAGACAGAAGTTTCTATGCTCATGGAGCAAACAGTCCAGCAGGCAAAAATTAGTAAACAAGCTTCCTACTCTTCACTAATGCTTGATGAAGGAGGTGGAATTTGAGATGAATCTTAAAAAATAGAAGTACTTGTGTATTCTTTTTTCATGTGCTTAACATAAATTATGTAATATTTTTTTTTCTTCCTTTTTTTAACTGTCGGAGCCGGGACACCAGGCCGCCAGCCCCAACCCATTAAACTGTCAGGACATGGGCTGCTATACATTTTTGCTCTGGGTGTGTCTCATTCAGGTCTCAGGGGCCAAAGTACCTTAGAAGTCACAATCAATATTAGTAGGAGTGAGCATCTCAGCAGCAATCTCTCAGCAGCAATCTTAGGAGGGGAACACCAATCAGGCATCCTCCCAGCAAGAAGCGGAGCCAAAGCAAGAGCCTCGGGTAATTTTTCCTGAAGCTATAGATGTAATCCCGTGACCACCTACCCACAGGTGTGGAGACTGCTAACCAATGATGTACATACTTTCATGCTCTTGGGCGTCTCACTAATGAGAGCCAATGATATTAAATCCCTTCCTCAATCCCTTATTGCCAAGTTATTTCTCACAGCTTCCTCCTACATTCAACCCCAATTATTCTGAGGGATTTAACATTTTTTGTTAGGTGTATGTTTCTTTCAACACTTTTTTTCATATGTATTTTAATGTGCATTACACCCTTCATGATAATGTATTCCCATATACTTCAGATTCATCTCTAAGAAATAAAACTCTTGGCTCGGCGCCTATGGCTCAAGCGGCTAAGGTGTCAGTCACATACACCAGAGCTGGTGGGTTTGAATCCAGCCCAGGCCTGCCAAACAATAATGACAACTACAATCAAAAAAAAAAAAAATAGCCGGGTGTTGTGGTGGGCACCTACAGTCCCAGCTACTTCGGAGGCTGAGACAAGAGAATTGCTTGAGCCCGGGAGTTGTAGGTTGCTGTGACCTGTGATGCCACAGCACTCTACCCAGGGTGACAGCTTAAGGCTCTGTCTCAAAAAAAAAGAAAGAAAGAAAGAAAGAAAGCTATTTTACTACATAAAATGACAGTAGCACATTTAATAAAATTCACAAAATTTCCTTAATATTACCTAATGTCAATGCAACATTCAAATTTTCTTAATTGCCTGAAAGGCATCCTTTATAGCTAATTTGTCCAAATGAGAATGCAACCTATGACTGCACATTGCAATTGTTGAGGCCCACAGTCTCTTTTAGTCTGGAGTAGTCCCTTTTCATGTCACTCATTTGCTGAAAGAAATTTGGCTTCTACTCCTGTAAAATACCTCACATTGTTGATTTGAATGATTGCTTCCCTGTGGGGTTCCCCTGCTATATATCCTATAAACTGGAATTTAGATCTAAGTCATTATTAGATTCAAGTTAAATGATTTTTTGGCTAAAATGCATCAAGAGTGATGCTGAGTACCTCATATTGTGCTATATAAGGGGTAGATAATATCTGGCTATCCCATCCTTAGTGACCTCTGGATTAACGTAATACCTCCATTGTAAAGTTAACATTTCCACCTTTAATCAGAAAGAAATATCTGGGATGTTATTTTAGCACCATACAAATGTCCCAATTCCACATCAACCAGTCACCAATCACTTATTTGTATTTCAGTATGTATCCCTATAATATAAGGAATATTTTAAAATGTGATCTATTTTTTTTTTTTCAGTGCTCAATTGTTCTGAAATTGGCCAATGAGAGCTCTTTTGTACCAGTTACCATGTCCTTCTGCAATTTCTCCATCATTTTTGGAACACTTTCTTGTTTTTTAACATAGAAGTTTTTTTTTCCAGAATCATTTCATAATTTCCTTGTCTCAAAATTAGAATTACTCATTTCTCCAAGAAGCCGTGGTTCTTTTTAGTGGAGAATAGTATTGGAACTGAGGATGGAGTATGTGGTTAGGGTGTCTGTGTGACTGTGACTTGATATCAAATTCTGGATAGTGAATACTTTTAAATAGGGATGAAGGTGACATGAAGGGTACAGAAGGAACTTCAACTGTATATACAATGTTTAATTTCTTAAAATAAATTAAGCAAAGGTGACAAAATATTAAGATTTCGCAAAGTGAAGTGATAAGTACATCTTTGTTTGATATATCATATTCTGTACTGTAGGAGACCAGATGTTTTAAGGGAAGGAAAAGTGAGAGTTAAGCTTTGAACGCACTGTAACTATAAGAAACACTTGTGATATAATATCTCGATAACACCTTGGTGATAAGGGCGTGGGGAAGGGATTCGGCTCTCCTTAACACAAGAGTAGGCGCGTCAGTGCTTGGAAGTCTCCACACCTGTGGTGTAAATAGCCATGGGATCACTTCTATAAGTAGCTGCAGTAGCAGTTAGTCCGGATTCATTCGTTCATTCTCTCACGGACTCGCTCACTCTTAATTCTTTTGCTCCTCCTGCTCGGAGGGCGCCTGCCCAGCACCCTACGAAGACTGCTAAGGTTTTCTCTCCTACTAAGATTGTTTTTCTCCCTGGAAGACTGTCTCTCTGTCTTTCTCTCTCTTCTCTCTTTCTCTCTCTCTTCTGCTAAGACGAATTGCCCTCTGGCACCTAGGGGGAGTTGACCCCGAGCAAGGTAGCACAGCGGTCTGTGTCTGGACAGATTGGCAGGGGCTGGTGACCAAGCATCCCGGGCCCTGACACTGTACTTTTATTTTATTTTTATTTTTTTGAGACAGAGTCTCACTATGTTTCCCTGGGTAGAGTGCTCAGCAACCTCAAAGTCTTCAGCTTAAGCTCTTCTCCTGCCTCAGCCTCCCAAGTAGCTGGGACTACAGGTGCCTGCCACAACGCCTGGCTATTTTTTGTTGCAGTTGTCATTATTGTTTAGCTTCGAACCTGCAACCCTCAGTGTATATGGCTGGCATGGTAACCACCATGCTAGGGGTGCCGAGCCTCTGGACCTTTCTTTGTTTGAAATATTTAATTATGAAAAGAATACCCCTTTCCTAGGACTAAGGTGGTTAGGCACATTGTTGGTGGTTTGAAGAGAGGCCAAGAACATGTGAAACACTGCAACTGTGTTGAGGAGAGGGAATGTGAGTGGATTAGGGGAAATGTAGCAGTAGGTGAGATATTATGAACTTATTCATACCATTCTATGTGATTTGTGATTTTTATTTAAGTTAGGGACAGCTACTTGATTGCTGGTGGAATATGTGGGAAACATATTTAATCAAGGTAAGTCACCCAACCCAGAAAGCTTGCTTCCTTTGCAGAAATGAGTTGGACCTAGTTTTCCTTGGGCCAAAGAACTTGTCTAGCCAAATATGAGATGAGCCACTCTATCAGAAACAGCAGCTTCAATGTATGCCAAACAACATTTCATTGTAAGTGTACAGATGAGTGCCCAATAGAAATATAGTGTGAGCTACATGTATAATTTCAAATTTACTAGTAGCCTTTTTTTTAAAGTAAGTTGATGCTGAATCCTTGGATCCAGTCATACTTAATTGACTCCATGGAAATTTCTAGTCACATAAACAAAATTCAACATTATTTATATGAGTTCTTGCACTACAGTACAGTGGTTCAGAGTACGTTAGATAGGAGTAGGTATGAGTCCTGATCCCACCACTTACTAGCTGTACAACCTTGAACTCAATACATGTTAGTCATTATTACTGTTGTTGTTATTATTACCCTTCAGTAAGTTTGTACGTAAGAGAATGGACCCAATTCCAGATGTGCCATCATCACCAAGCACACACATGTCACTCTTCTATTCCCTAGGATAACAGAACAAGAGAAGGACACTTTACTCACCCTCAGATGATTTCCAGTAGGATACACCAATAGCATGAAGACTTACAGGATGAGAAGCCATATTCTTAAGTGTTATGACCACTGTGTCATAAACTTCAGCCTGGATGGTAGGACCCAGTAGACCTGCAAAAATGAGATGTCCCCCAAAGGTCATTTGGAGAATAGCACTCCAAAAACCTTACCTATTATTAAAAAGTGAGGATCAAGACAACCATATTCCTGTGATTATTGATAAAAAGCTGAATATGCTTGCTGCCAACACCAGCTCAGCCTTATGGTTGCTCTAAGGAAAGATTTCTGGCAATCAATTCAATGCATTCATTCATTTAACTAACGTTTGTGTTCTTACTATAATCTAGGAACTGTCCTCTGCACTAAAGATACTGCAGTAAACAAGACAGATCATGGAGACCATAATCTAGACACATTAAACACATAAATAAAAAGAAAATCTTGGCTCGGCGCCTGTGGCTCAGCGGGCTAAGACGCCAGCCACGCGTACACCTGAGCTGGCGGGTTCGAATCCAGCCCGGGCTCGCCAAACAACAATGACGGCTGCAACCAAAAAATGGCCGGGCGTTGTGGTGGGCGCCTGTAGTCCCAGCTACTTGGGAGGCCGAGGCAAGAGACTCACTTGAGCCCAGGAATTGGAGGTTACTGTGATGACATGGCACTCTGCCCAGGGTGACAGCTTGAGGCTCTGTCTCAAAAAAAAAAAAAAAAAAAAAAATAAAATCTCCAGTTGTTATAAATGCTATAAAAGATGGTGGTGTGCTAGCAAATGATGAAGCAGGGGGTCGGGGATAATTTAAATACAGTGTTAAGGAAGGGTCTCTCTGAAGAGTTGTTTAAGCAAAGATCTAACTAATGAAAATAATGAAAGATTTGCAAAGATTTAGTGGAATGTTCAAAGCAGATAAAACAAATGCAAAAGACCTGAGGCATAAATAATCTTGTGATAGTTGAGTAAAATGTGGCTGAAGCAAGATAAATGGGGGACTAATTAGTAGGCAGAGAGCATAACATGTAGAATTGTGTAGGCTACAGGAATCTGGACAAATTTGGATTTTAAAAGAAGTAAAAGAAGGGCTTGGCGCCTGTGGCTCAAGTGGCTAAGGTGCCAGTCACATACACCTGAGCTGGTGGGTTCGAATCCAGCCCGGGCCCGCCAAACAACAATGACAGCTGCAACCAAAAAAATAGTGGGGCGTTGTGGCAGGCACCTGTAGTCCCAGCTACTTGGGAGGTGGAGGCAGGAGAATCGCTTGAGTCCAGGAGTTGGAGGTTGCTGTGAGCTGTGATGCCACAGCACTCTACCCAGGGTGATAGCTTGAAGCTCTGTCTCAAAAACAAAAAAAAATGAATTAGGGCGGCGCCTGGGTTTCATCGAGTAGGGCGCAGGCCCCAAATACCGAAGGTGGCAGGTTCTAACCTGGCCTCAGCTGAACTGCAAAACAGAAAAATAGTAGGGCATTGTGGTGGGTGCCTGTAATCCCAGCTACTTGGGAGGCTGAGGCAAGAGAATCGCCTAAGCCCAGGAGTTGGAGGTTGCTGTGAGCTGTGTGACGCCACAGCACTATACCCAGGGTGATAAAGTGACACTCTGTCTCTACAAAAAAGAAAAAAAAAAAAAAAAAAAGAAGACCTGGAATTTGTTATGGAGGAATAGTCAACAGGGCTTGCTGATAGATTGAATGTTGGACATATGAAAAAAAGAAAGAAGTCAAAGATGACTCCTATGATATTGGCTTATGCAACTGGTTGGTTAGTTGGGCCATGACACATAAAATCAAGAGGAAAATTTGTAGCTTTATTTTATGGATCTAGTAAGTATAAGATGACTGTAAATACTTTCTTTTTTTTTTTTCTTTGGGACAGAGTCTTACTTTGTCACCCTCAGTAGAGTGCAGTAGTGTCATAGCTCACAGCAACCTCAAACTCTTGGGCTCAAGCTATCCCCTTGCCTCAGCCTCTCAAGTAGCTGGGACTAGAGGCACCCACCACAACACCTGGCTAGTTTTTCCTGTATTTAGTAGAAATGGTGCCTTGCTCTTGCTCTCTCTGGTCTCAAACTCCTGATCTCAAGCGATCCTCCTGCATCAGCCTCCCAAAGGTTTAGCATTATAGGCATGAGCCACCGCGCCTGGCCACTGTTTGTACTTGCATTATGTGAAATCTCCCTTTCTTGCGCTTTCGACAATCTCAAATCTTTTCCTAACCTTCAGGTATTAACAAACAGTGTCATTTTTAAATTCTAACAAGTCTAGTCCAATGTAATATCAAACTTTTCATTTGCAATTTAAAGTTTCCTCCTTCCTCTAGTTATGACAGGCTCAGAAACCTGCAATGTGTAAAGACAATTTTGTTGGCAACTTCACTAAAGTAGGAGCAAGTAGAAAGAGGGTAGGAGTGAAAAAAGAGGCACAATGGCAGTCTTTCTTGGAAAGAACAGTTCTAATGTGGCATTAGTACTCCTTAGTTGTAGAATATATCATAATTGTGGCTCTTTCTTAAGGAACTTACATGAGTTCTTCGGAGACTCTCTCTCTCCTGCACCTGTCCCACCTGATTGCTTTTATCAGTCATCTCAGTTTCTGCTTATAGCAGTACAATCTACACAGACTTCCTGGCAGAAAGATCTCTTAGAACAGTGGTTCTCAACCTTCCTAATGCTACAACCCTTTAATAAAGTTCCTCATGTTGTGGTGACCCCCAACCATAAAATTATTTTCACTGCTACTTCATAACCGTAATTTTGCTACTGTTATGAATTGTAATGTAAATATCTGATATTTGGGAGACCCCCAAAGGGGTCACAACCCACAGGTTGAGAATCGCTGTCTTAGAGAGTCTTCTTAAGACAAGTCTCATCATGTGACCTTCCTGTCCTTACACCTAACACTGGCAGTGAGGTTAGCTTCTACTATAGCCCACTTTCCCTACTATGCCCCAGCCTCTGCCCTTGAAAGTTTTTCCAGATAAAAACCAGGTACTTCAGGCGGTGCCTGTGGCTCATCAAGTAGGGCCCCGGCTCCATGTACCGAAGGTGGCGGGTTCAAACCGGGCCTCGGCCAAACTGCAAAACAGAAAAATAGCTGAGCGTTGTGGTGGGCGCCTGTAGTCCCAGCTACTCGGGAGGCTGACACGAGAGAATCACCTAAGCCCGGGAGTTGGAGATTTCTGTGAGCTGTGTGACACCACAGCACTCTCCTGAGGGTGATAGAGTGAGACTCTGTCTCTACAAAAAACAAAAAAAAAAAAACCAAAAAACAGGTACTTGTCAGTGTCTCTCGAGTTACAGAGACTCTACATCTAGTGTTCTACGTGGTTCTCATTGTGTCTTAACATGAGTGAGAGACTCCCCTTCCCTCATGGTGTAGAGGACATATGTAACACTAAAAATGATCTCCAAACATACAAATCTAAATTCTTTAAGTGCCTAGAAACTTTTATACAGGCTAGAGGTGAATCATGGGCTAAGTGTTGCAGAAACAATTTTGGACCACTACCTGAACAAGTCTTGAACAGATGGGCTGATATCTGTCTTTAGAATAGTGGGATACTTGTTACCTATAATTCTCAGCAACAATTCTATGACAGGAAATGTCCCATCTTAACATTGTTATATACTTATTTGACATCTAAGTGAAGGTAAACCATTGGTGTTCAGGGGAGCCATATGAACAAAGATGTATATTTGAGAGTTATTGGGATATAGATTACATATTAAAACTATGAGACTGGATAAGAAATTATAAGGACATTTGCACTAGAATTTTTACCACAGCTCAATGTGGAATCAACCCAAGTGCCCATTAACCTATGAATGAATTAATAAACTGTAATATATGTGTATATATACGTACATATATATGTATATGTGACATACACACACCATGGAATGCTATTCAGACATAAAAGGATGGGAGAATTTATATCTTTTGTATTAACCTGGATAGAGTTGGAAAACATTCTACTTTAAAGTATCACAAGAATGGAAAAGCAAATATCCAATGTGCTCAATACTAATGTGAAACCAGTAGACAAAGAAATAAACATTCACATGAAAGAAAAACACAAACTCAAGTTGGGAGAGGGGGAGAAGGCATTGAGGAGAGGGAAAGGAAAAGGGAGATTGGTGTGCTCCCACCTAATGGGCAGTGTAGGGGTATAATGGCATACTTCCTGGGGGAGGGGCACAACTACAACAGGGACCTTAGCTAACAAATGCCAACAATGTAACCTAATCACCTGTACCCTCATATTAATCTGAAATTTTAAAAAAGACTGAGAAAATTCAGTGTATTTCCCTGAAGGTGAAACCTGACTAAAAAGAACATTCTCTTTGGCAGCTTCCCTCTTTAACTGAAACCTGGAGATTGAGGAATCCTGGCCAGGAAATAAGATACCCAGTTTCATAATTAGCATTCAACATTGTTTTCATACCCATCCAAGATGGCTTGGGCTTGGCGATGTTGAAAAGGTGATCCGTGAACTCTACAAACACCGTCTTTTTGTACATGACTGAGGTGTTGAATGGAGATTTTGGCATTCTAGAAGGAAATCTGTGTGAAGAAAGGAAAAACTCATTCATTTTGGTGGCCTTCATAAAGCAGCTTCCATCCTTCTCTACTGTTAACAAGGCAAATTGGAAGTTGTACACACTGTTTTCACAAGTCAACTGATACATAGATGCTGTACGATAAGATAAATCATAAAATCAATATCCATACACTGCATTAGCCAAAAATGCTTTGTCAGAGCAATAGCTACCACATCCTTCAATTTCATTTCTAAAATAGACTAGAAGTTTCATCTAAGTACATTGTATTCAGATTTTGTCCGAATGCTCCTAAAATTATACTTCCCTCCTTAGGAATACCAGAAATATCATAGACAGATTTTTTTTTTTTTTTTTTTTTTTTTTGCAGAGGAGCAACCTGGGAATTCATGCTCATTCTTGTCTCTAGTAAGATACTCCAAATTGCTCATTTATTCATGGATCAGCTACTGAATCAGAAATCATATAATGTTCCCAAGAGTTATTACTTGACTCAATTATGAAAACTCTTTTAGGTGAAGCTGGTTATAATTTTTCATCTCTCTCTACCTGATAAAGATAAGTTATTATGTTCTAGCCTTGTCTAGGTTGAGTAATAAAAAGGACCAATGGAAATCCTAGAGAAGAAGGGACACTCGCTTTATGTCAATTGGTAGAAATTGCAAAGTAATTCGAGGTGCTACTCCCACTCATTGTCTTTCATGTGCTGATCATTTTTGCTCACCAGGGAGCAGTTCTTCCACCTTCTATATGCCATTAGTAGCCTATTTTCCTCACTTATGCTTCTGGGCATCTAACTTTTATTGCTTTAATTTCCCATCAGATTTTACCAATTGATATCATTTCAACAAGCCAAGGGGTTATAGGCACAAGAGGTAGACATTTGGAGAATTAAAGTTCACATGGAGAAAGCAAGGCTCATGCCTTGGAAGGACACTTTCATGTGTAGATTCTGGTCTCCCAACATCAATTGCTTAAAAAAAAAGAATGTGCATTCACTTGCCCCCAGATTTACATTCATTCACCAAATACACAGCAGAAATAAATATGGAAAAGGAAAGGTTTTAAAGACATATAATTAGATGTGAAAATGACTAAACTGGTAAATCAGTGACCTCAAGGATTTTTTCCCCAATTTTTTTTATTGTGGTTAAATACACATAACACAAAATCTACCATCTTAACTATTCTTAAGTGTACAGTTAAGTGATGTTAAATACCATCATAGCTCTTTTTATCTTGCAAAACTGAACCTATATAACCATTAAAAAATAACTCTTTCCGGCTTGGTGCCTGTGGCTCAGCGGGCTAAGGCACCAGCCACGTACCCCTGAGCTGGTGGGTTCGAATCCAGCCCGGGCCAGCCAAACAATGACGGCTGCAACCAAAAATGGCCGGGCGTTGTGGCGGGCGCCTGTAGTCCCAGCTACTTGGGAGGCGGAGGCAAGAGACTCGCTTGAGCCCAGGAATTGGAGGTTGCTGTGAGCTATGATGCTACAGCACTCTATCCAGCGTGACAGCTTGAGGCTCTGTCTCAAAAAAATAAATAAATAACTCTTTCCTTCCTCTATTCCTGGCATTCACCATTCTACTCTGTGCATGATTTTGACTACTGTAAACACCTGAGATAAATGGAATCCCATAGTTTTTGTCTTTGTGTGACTGGCTTATTTTTCTTACCATAATATCCTTAACGGTAATCTACATTGTAGCATATGTCAGATTTTTTTTTCTTTTTAAATGTTGAATAATATTCTTCTGTATGTTTATACTTCATTTTGATTACTCATTCATCTGTCAACATGTTAGCTGTTGTGAATAATGCTGCTTATAACATGGTTATGTGTCAATTTAGCTAGGCTAAGGAATGCCCAGTGAGATGATAAAACATTGTCTCTGGGCATGTGATGGTGTTTCTGGAAGAGATTAGAATTTGAAATGGTAGACTGAATAAAGGAGATCACCCTCATCAATGTGAGGGTGAGCACCATCCAATCTATTGAGGGCCTGAGGAGAACAGAAAGGAAGAAGAAGGGTGAATTCGCTTTCCTTGTTTGAACTGGGATATCCATCTTTCCTCACCCTTAGACATCAGAATTCATGGTTCTTGGGTCTTCTGACTTGGACCTGAACTTGTATGTGTGTGTGTGTATACACCTATATATACATATACATATATATCCTATTGATTCTGTTTCATTGGAGAACCCTGACTAATATGATGGATGTAAAAATATCTTTTTAAGATCCTAATATCAATTTTTTTTAGTATATAACCAGAGTTTCACTTTGTCACACTTGGTAGAGTGCCATGGTGTCATAGCTCACAGCAATCTCAAACTCTTGGGCTGAAGAAATTCATTTGCCTCAGCCTCCCAAGTAGCTGGCACTACAGGTGCCCACCATACCACAACACCCGGCTATTTTTATTTATTTTTAAATTTTTTTATTGTTGGGGATTTATTGAGGGTACAAGAAACCAGGTTACACTGATTGCATTTGTTAGGTAAAGTCCCTCTTGCCCCCTTAAGGTGTGTCATACACCGAGACCCCACTACCCTTCCTCCTTCCCTCTCTCCGCTCTTCCCTTCTCCCACCCCCTCCCTCCTTCCCTCTCTCTGCTCTTCCTTTCCCCCATTCCCCTCCCCCATTCTAGCTCTCTTTGCTATCCCCTTCCCCCACCTCCCCACCGTGTACTA
>CAUYRH010050179.1:0-10245 GCA_963574655.1 Perodicticus potto
AAAAATACAGTACTGGGACCTGATCAAACTAAAAAGCTTCTGTACAGTCAAGATCATAGTAAGTATAGCAAGCAGACAGCCCTCAGAAAGGGAGAACATATTTGCAAGTTATGCCTCTAACAAAGGTTTAATAACCAGAATACACAGAGAACTCAAACGTATTAGCAACAAAAGAACAAGTGATCCCATCTCAAGGTGGGCAAAGGACTTGAAGAGAAACTTCTCCAAAGAAGACAGGCACACGGCCTACAGATGCATGAAAAAATGCTCACCATCCTTAACCATCAGAGAAATGCAAATCAAAACTACTTTGAGATATCACCTAACTCCAGTAAGATTAGCCCACATGACAAAATCCCAAACACAGAGATGTTGGCGTGGATGTGGAGAAAAGGAAACACTTCTACACTGCTGGTAGGAATGCACACTAATATGTTCCTTTTGGAAGGATGTATGGAGAGTACTTAGAGATCTAAAAGTAGACCTGTCATTCGACCCTATAATTCCTTTACTAGGTATATATCCTGACAACCAAAAATCACATTATAACAAAGACATTTGTACCAGAATGTTTATTGTAGCCCAATTCATAGTTGCTAAGTTATGGAAGAAGCCCAAGTGCCCATTGAGCCATGAATGGATTAATAAGTTGTGGTACATGTATACCATGGAATACTATGCAGCCTTAAAGAAAGATGGAGTCTTTACCTCTTTCCTGTTTACATGGATGGAGCTGGAACATATTCTTCTTAGCAAAGTATCTCAAGAATGGAACAAAAAGTATCCAATGTACTCAGCCCTATTATGAAGCTAATTTAAAGGTTTCATATGAAGGCTATAACCCCCACTATAGCACAAGAATACAGGAAGGGAGGGAAAGGGGGAGGTAAGGGTGGAGGGAGAGTAACTGGTGGGGCCACACCTATGGTGCATCTTAGAAGGGTACAGGCAAAACTTACTAAATGCAGAATACAAATGTCTTCATACAGTAACTAAGAAAATGCCATCAAGGGTATGTTAAACAGTTTGATGAAAACATTTCAGATTGTATACGAAGCCAGCACATTGTACCCCTTGATTGCACTAATGTACGCAGCTATGAGAAAATATCATGAATGTTATATTAATCAGGTTGATAAAAATATCTCCAATTGTATGTGAAGTCCACATACTGTACTCCTTGACTGAATTATTGTACACAGCTATGACTCAATAAAAAAAAAAAAGACAAAATAAATAAATAAATAAATAAACTGTTCTACAAAAAAAAAAAATAAATAATTAACATTGTAACAGAGGTTACCTATTTTAATATTGAATATATCAAAACTTAACTCTCCATAATAATATTGGGGGGGTTATCTTTGAATCATTTTTTTATTATTTGGGATTCATTGAGGGTACAAAGAATTAGGTTACACCGATTGCATTTGTTAGATAAATTCCCTCTTACAATTGTGCCCTGCCCCCAAGGGTGTGCCATACACCGTGACTCTCCAACCCTCTCCCTTGTCCCCTCTCCCTCATTCCCTTACCCACCCCACCATGCCTTCACATCAGAACTAAATACATTGGCAGAATGGAGGGCTTATTAAACCACAGATTGCAAGGCCCCACCCTCAGAATTTCTGAGTCCGCAGGTCTAGGGTAGGACTGGCATCTCTAACAAGTTCCCAGTTAATGCTGATGCTGCTGCTCTGGGTACCACACTGTAAAAACGTGCATAAGTACACTGCAGAGTTCATTGTAGAACTGCTTGTAATTAAGAAAAGTGTGCAACAAACTAAATGTCTAATAGGAGGGGAGTGACTTAATTATGGCATAAGCATATTATTAACTGCAATGTAGCAAATACAAAGAAAGGGGTAGGTCTTAATATTCTACCATGGAAAAAATCTCCAAGAAACATTGGAATAAAGCAAGGTACAGATGTGGACATACAGTATAAAGATCACTCTACCCCCTCTCCCAAACCTAGAACTTTCTTTCCACCACTATTCTACATTGATTGCTTTGCTCAAATGTCATCTTTTCATTAGAGCTTCCCCTAGTGCTTTCTTAAAGAGGTGAGGTGTTACACTACCCACTTTCTTGCTTTATAACTCATCATAACACTACCATCAATGAAACATTTGAATTATTTTATATGAATTGTCTGCCTTTCCCCAAGTAGAATGCAACTCCCATAACAAAAGTGATTCTTATTTTATTTTTACTATTCTTTCATTGTTGTATATCCTTGGAGCCAGAATAATACCTGGCATGGGGTAAGCATTCAACAAATATTTGTTGAATGAATGTAATCTATACCTCATAAAACTCAAAAGGGTGAATGGAGTTGAAGTTACCTATCATTATGAGTACATCTCATCAGCCAAAGTCTAAAACATTACATGATACTATTGGCAGTATCAATGAATTACTTCTTGAATTTTCTGTATTCAGTACCAGATCTGAAATATGTTCCATTATTCTAGTTCTGGTTTTGTTTTCATTCTACATGAGGGATGTTATTAGTTCTATTCTCTTGCTACCATGGCAGAACTAGTAGTTTTGAGGTCAGCATATTTTTCCCACTAAACTTTCAATCAGAATACAGATATTAACAAACTAAAAGTTTCTACTCAGCTTTATGCAAGTTCCATCACTCCTATATCCTCTTAGCCATCTCTACCCCAGGTAATATTCTTCTTTTTAGGGTTGTGATATATGCTGAAAAGAGAAAATTAGACAAAATACTGGTTTAGATCCAAGACCTTTGACCCTGAAAATATAGAACTAATATCTCTTTCCTTGCATTTTTTTGTTGCTTTTACTTTACTATTGCATTAATTTTAAGTTCCATATCCATAAATATATGGCTCATGAAAGTTATTACACAGCAAATACTTTGAAAACATTGCCTCCAAAGTTTGATGTTATTTGGAATTTTTATTATTTTAATATTAACATTTAGTAATACTGACAATTTTAAGACAACTATGAGTCCAGACTCACAATATTTTCTGTTATTTCCATGTTTTATCAGTTTTCACAAAATGCTAGGCCACCAACTTTCATTTCCAGTCTTCAAAACCCAGACCACTTGCTTTTTTCCCTTTCTCCATCACAGACTTTTACAAATGTACTAACACAACGCAAGGCAACTCAACCTAAATTTAAGAGCATTTCATTCTTAAATTCAATACCTCTTGATTATTTTAAAGGAGTTCAAATTATTGAATTTGTTCAGTTAGGATCCCTCCAGTAGCCTCCGGTACAGAAGTGACGCAGCCAAGGTTACGTGACAAAGTAAGTTTGGTCCAAAAAGAGGTGACAGATTTGCAAGCTTCATAGTCATCTCAAATCAAAAAACCTACAACAGATATACAAAAAAATAAAAACCAAGAAATAAAACATACCACCAGAGATCATTGCTTTTTAAAAAGGAAGACAAGGAAGAAGGAAGGAAGAGAGGACCACAACACAACAAGAAATCACCCATCAACCCATGAATGGATTAACAAGCTGTCGTATGTGTATACCATGGATTACTAGTCAACCATAAGAAAAGATGGAGACTTTACATCTTCTGTGTTTACCTACATGGAGTTGAAACACATTCTTCTTAGTAAAGTAGTATCTCAAGAATGGAAAAAAAGGGTGGTGCCTATGGCTCAAAGGAGTAGGGCGCCAGCCTCATATACCAGAGGTGTTGGGTTCAAACCCAGCCCCAGCCAGAAAAAAAAAAACTGAAAAAAAAATTTAAAAAAAAGAATGGAAAAAAAAAAGCATTCAATGCTAATATGAAACCAATATAGAAACAACTACACACCCACACAAGAGCAAAAAACACAAATATAGTTTAGCAAGGAGGAGGGGAGAGGGGAAAAGGGAAGGGAGGGGAGAGGGGAAGGCAAAAGAGGAAGGAAAGAGAAGGGAGAACAGAAGGGAAAAGAGGGAGGAGAAGGGAGAGGTGGGAGGGCAGTGGGCGGGATCTCACCTAATGTGCACACCCACAGGCAAAGGGCTCAACTACAACTTGAACTTTACCTTAGAACTGCAAACAATGTAACCTAAACATTTGTACCCTCATATTAATTTGAAATTAAAAAACAAGAAATCAAATAATAACATGGCAATAGTAATTCCTTGCCTATGCATAACAACATTTGATGTGAATGTACTAAACTCCTCAGTCAAAACACACAGAGTGGCTGAATGGATACAAAAATAATACACAGGAGAACACACTTCACCTATAAAGATACACACAGATGGGCCATGCCTGTGGTTCAATGGGTAGGGCGCCGGCCCCATATACTGAGGGTGGTGGGTACAAACCTGGCCCCGGCCAAGCTGCAACCAAAACTAGCCGGGCATTGTGGCAGGCGCCTGGAGTCTCAGCTACTCAGGAGGCTGAGGCAAGAGAATTGCCTAAGCCCAGGAGTTGGAGGTTGCTGTGAGCTGTGATGCCACAGCATTCTACTGAGGGCAATAAAGTGAGACTCTGTCTGTACAAAAAAAAAAAGATACACACAGACTGAAAATAAATAAATGGAAAAATATATTCCAGGCAAATGGAAAACAAAAAAGAGCAGGAGTGACTATGCCTTTATCAGATAAAAGACAAAAACTGTAAAAAAGAGACAAAGAAAGGTCATTATGTATTAATAAAGGGGTCAATTCAGCAAGAGGATGTAATAATTATAAATTTATGTATACCCAATATTGGAACACACAGGTGTATAAAGCAAATATTATCAGAGCTAGATCCCAATACAATAATGGTTAGACACCACAACACCCACTTTCAGCACTGGACAGATCATCCAGACAGAAAATCAACAATGAAGCATTAGACTTAATCGGCACTGCAGGCCAAATGGATCTTATAGATAATTACAGAACTTTTCATCCAACAGCTGCAGAATACACATTCCTCTCCTCTGCTCATGGATCATTCTCAAGGATAGATCATATGTTAGGCCACAAAATAAGTCTTAAAAAATTCAAGAAAATTAAAATCATAACAAGTTTTTTCTGAACATAATGGAATAAAACTAGAAGTCACTAATAAGAGGATCACTGGAAACTATACAAACACACAAAAATTAATATGCTTCTGAATAAAGAAATTAAGAAAGAAATTTTAAAATGTCTTGAAAGAAATGAAAATGAAAACATAGTATATCAAAAACCCATGGGATACACCAAAAGCAGTACTAAGAGGAAAGTTTATAGCAATAAGTGCCTATATCAAAACTGTAGAAAACCTTCAAATAAACATCAAAGAATGAGAAAAACAAAAGCAAACCGAACTCAAAATTACAGAAGAAAAGAAACAAAGATCAGAGCAGAAATAAATGAATTCAAAACAAAAAAATATATACAAAATATTGTCAAAATGAAAAGTTGGGTTGTAGAAAAGATAAAATAGACAAACCTTTAGCCAGACTAAGAAAAAAAGAGAAGAAAGACTCAAACAAATAAAATCAGAAATGAAAAAGGAGACATGACAACTGATACTGCAGAAATCAAAAGATCAGTAAAGACTACTAAGAGCAACTAACTATATGCCAATAAATTGGAAAAATTAGAAAGAATGGATAAATTCCTAGGCACATGTAACCTACCAAAATTGAACCAGGAATAAACCCAAAACCTAAATGAACCAATAACAAGCAATAAGATAAGGGCCAGACACAGTGGCTCATGCCTATAATCCTAGCATTCCAGAAGGCCAAGGGAGGTGAACTCAGGAGTTTAAGACCACCCTGAGCAAGAGTGAGACCCCATCTTTAAAAATAACTAGACGTTGTAGCAGACACCTGAAGTCCCAGTTACTCAGGAGGCTGAGGCAGGAGGATCACTTGAGCCCAAGAGTTGGAGGTTGCTGTGAACTATGATGCCACAGCACTCTACCAAGGGTGACAAAATGAGACTCTGTCTCAGAAACAAACAAACAAACAAGTAATGAGACAGAAAAAGTAATAAAAAATCTCCCATCAAAGAAAAACTGTAAAGTTGTCCTACCAGGTACAATGGCTCACACCTATAATCCTAGCACTCCGGGAGGCCAAGGAGAGTGGATTGCTTGAGATCAGGACTTCGAGACCAGCCTGAGAAAGAGTGAGACTCCATCTCTAAAAAAACATAGCCAGGCGTTGTGGCAGGCACCTGTAGTCCCACCCACTTGGGAGGCTAAGCAAGAGGATCTCTTGAGTCCAAGAATCTGAGGTTGCTGTGAGCTATGACATTACAGCACTCTACCGAGGGTGAAAAAATGAGACTCTGTCTCAAAACAAAAAAACAAAAGAATAAAAAAGAAAAGCTGTCTGGTTATAATGACACAATTACTATACATAACCATTGATTACTAACATTTACCTATGATATTCCAAGATACATGGGTAAGCTTTGCACGTACCAGTGTCCTCAAATAACCTACAATCTAGTGAGGAAGAAGAGTATCATCAAACAATTAATCCTATTTTACAAGACTTGAAGATGAAGGTGAACTGTACCAACCTTTCTAAAGTATGCATTTTAATTGAAATACGTTTTAAACTCAGTAGAGAAAAGAAATACTGGATATGTGGGAGTAGACATGCAGAAGCGTTTGGGGAGTGGGGTTATTTATTCACATTTCTGTGCTAATGGGTAAAAGATACAATAAGATCAATTGGGGGTTTGAGGTAGGAATGGTTTGGGACAGATACAATAAGATCAATTGGGGTTTGAGGCAGGAATGATTTGGGACACAAGTTCTCAAAGTATGGTCTGCAAACCAGCATCACATAGGCATCTGCTAGAGATGCAAATTTGGGGGCCCCACCCTAAACCTACTAAATCAGAAACCCTAGGAGCAGGCTAAGAGTTTTCCACCATTTATCCAGATTACCCTGGTGCATGTTGAAGTTGAGACCCACTGGTTTATGTTGAAATAGCAACAGTGTTCTCGACCCCAAATGCACATTAGAATAAAAAAAAAAAACTCATGTCCAAGACCCTGTCCCAGATCTATTAAGTCACATTCTCTGGGTTAGAGTCCTGAATGTATTTTTTTCAATTTCCTCCAGATGATTTGAATATGTAAGCCGTTACATACTAACGGAAATGTTAGTTTAGGAAAAATAAGGAACTACTTATGTTTAACTTAACTGAGCTCTGAACCAGCCTTCCTGTCTCATTCCCACCTCTCCTTAATATTGTTCCTATAGCACACAATTAGATAGCTTTACTATAATTTTTCACATTACACTTTCAAAACTGAAATTTTACATGGCCTCTAAATTATAACTGTAGTACAGGACAAAAATACTTTTAATTGCAACTGCCCTGGAAAACCTATGATTGAATGTCTACTCTGAAAAAGAATGAATGTTACATCTTATTTGGGATTAGTTCTAGTAATCAGATAAGTCAAAAACCATTCTAGAATCTAGGGAGGCATCAGTCAGGACATGGAAATTGCTGCAATTACAAAGCACTTTTGGTTATGTTTTTTGCTGTAAAATGATCTCATTGTCATCACTGCTAAGATTAATAGTGACTTTTTTTTTTTTAAGTTGGCATCTTGCAGCAATTTGGTAAATGCCAACCTTCCCCTTTCCAGAAAGTATCAAGTTCTAACAGCTGTGACTCCTGTCAAGGGATTCAGCAAGATGCCTTAGCCATCTGCTGGCTTCCTGCAGGTAACCTCCTGCCACCACATCTATCAGCCTAGAGCTGACAAGCAGAAAGCAACTTCTGAAATCTGCCTTCCATCTTGAAACCTTCTCTGCTGGCCCTCCTATTCTTTTTCTGCCACAATTACCTTTAAGCTGAAATAGAGAAAACTCCCTCCCCTCCTTTACCATGGTGACCAACCATCCATGTCTGCCTGGGACTGAAGGGGCTCCTGGGATGCAAGACTTGCAGTGCTAAAACTGAGCTGGTCCCAGGTAAACCAGGAGAAGTTAGTCGTCTTTACCCAGGTTTGACCTCTTTTGCCTTGGTTGCATTTTTATAGCTCAGCCTTTTATATTTCTCAATATTTGGCATCTTATAGAGGTTTGGTAGTTAAAATCTTATCAAGACATAAATTGCTGGGCCCAAAGCCCAGAGTTTCATATTCAGTAGGTGAGGCCCGATAATGCCCATCTATCACAAAGGATGCGGATGCTTCTGGCCCAGGCAACATGCTTTGAGATCCACCACTATAGTGCAATATCTGGCAGAGAAAATGCTAATTTCCTCCCATCATGAAGCTTAGTGTCTCATATCCTACTCATACTCCAACAGGTCCTGCCATATATCAATTGCTATCGTAGATATTCAAAACTGATGTTAGTGGCAGTGACATTCAGCCCCAGGCCTGGGAACACAGGAAATGCTCAACAAATACTAGCGTGGGTTTACCAAGCCATATCTGGGTATGAGATAATGGTCTCAGGAATGGAAATGTGACTAATATTTCTCCCGTATCAACCAGACCCCGAAAAACCTGACTCTCTTTGTTCATCTCCTCTAAAAGTATCTTTAAGATGTAACTTGTATAAAATGTGAAAAATAAACCATCTGATCTATGGTTGGTAGAAATCAAATTTGTACCGCTTTCCTCAAGAGAAGTTGTACAAGATGCATTTTTAAAGCCTGAAATGGGGCATAGCATTTGACACAGCAACTCCTCCACTTCTAGAAATTAAACAGTCTCAGATTAGACAAACACTTAACCACAAAACTTATCAACACAGAGGGTTTTTTTTTAAACAATAGTGGAACAGCCTAGATGTCCTTTGAGAAGAAATCAAAGTGCCTTTATTGGCAGAATAATACACATGATGACTTGGAATAATATGTAATAAATGGAAAAATACTTATGTTACAATGTTCAGTAGGGGGGAAAGCAATACTACTGGATGAGGCTATATTTAATTTAAATTTAAAAATATTTGCAGATAAACATGTTTTGAGTCAACAAAAATATTAAACATGGCTATCTTCAAATAATACTAACTTTTTAATTTAGCTTATCTAAAATTTTTCTGGCTTTTCTGTAATAAACATGAACTACTTTTATAATAAGGGTCAAAGGTAATTGATTTGGGCCCCTTTGCCTCTTTGTCTACTTGCCTTGGCAATAGAGGTCCGTTTGCTGTCTATGGCAAATGCATCCTGCTTTGTAGACCTTCTTACTCTGTAAACCTATCTTTTTCTTCTTCAATAAAGTTTGTTTCCTGCTTGCCTGACTTTGGGGTATCTGGTCATTTTCGACCAAGAGCACGCCAAGAGCCGAGGACTTAGGTAGTTGCCTAAAGCCCGGATATTTGGGGATGCGGGTGGCTGTCTTGAAACCCAACAGAAGTACTTTATACTGGTGTATTGTTTTGTGGAGGGTCTCCTGTCACTCTGGAGGGGGACCCTTTTCAGCTTTCTTAGAAAGGCCTTTGCTTATCTCTGCTTTCCTTTAAATATAATATACTCTTTTTCTTCACTTTAAATAAAAACTTTGCTTCCATTCTGCTAAAAAAAAAAAAAAAAAAAAGAAAACGATAATTGATTTTTCAAAGGAAGGACAACTGAGATTGTGACCATCAAGATAAATTAGTGAGATTGCTCCCTCCCTATTTCTTGTCTCCTGGTCCCATATCTGTGTTCCAGGTTTCTGAAGCTCTCCTCACCCTGGCTCACATCCAGGTAATTCCCAGTGAATATCCCACTCACACTCTGTCTCTCTAATCAGATTGACTCTGATAATCATTCCGTGCTTTCTATTACCAGCCCTACTGTAAAGCTGCCCAGTCCACCACGTGTCCAAAAACAGTATTCAGAAATGGCCTGCAGGTGGCACATTGTCTCCCTTAAAGGCAGTGGTCTCGGGACTAACCATGGTAACAGGACTCTCATAAGATCACAGAGCTTCCCAGATGAGGTCACCTTTGCACTTCTGTGACGTTTCCCAGGACACTGTGCTTAGCTGCCTCCTGGGTCAGGCCTCAAAAACTTGGGGGTTAGATGAGGAACTTAAGATCTCTCAACTAGGAGAGCTTGAGCGCTGGCGGCGACGACTGCAGCGGCAGCCCAGCGGGCCCAGTGTGTCGGTCCCCGGCGGCTCGGGGTCCGCCCGCTGGCCATGGTGCCAGCGGGCGGCCCGGCTCCCCTCCTCCCCCGTCCGCCACCGCTGTGATTGGGTGGAAGATGGCGCTGGGCGGATGGAAATCCTAAAGACAGTCTCCAAATTCACCTCCATCTGTACCCTGGGCGCCAATGCTTCGGCATTAG
>CAUYRH010050182.1:0-26267 GCA_963574655.1 Perodicticus potto
AGAGAAGGGAACACTTTTACACTGCTGGTGGGACTGCAAACTGATACAACCTTTTTGGAAGGAAGTATGGAGAACTCTCAAAGAACTCAAGCTAGACCTCCCATTTGATCCTGCAATCCCATTACTAGGCATCTACCCAGAATGAAAAAAATCCTTTTATCATAAGGACACTTGCACTAGACTGTTTATTGCAGCTCACTTTACGATTGCCAAAATGTGGAAACAACCTAAATGCCCACCAATCCAGGAATGGATTAACAAACTATGGTATATATACACTATGGAATACTATTCAGCCATTAAAAAAAATGGAGACTTTACAGCCTTTGTGTTAACCTGTATGGAAGTGGAACACATTATTCTTAGTAAAGCATCTCAAGAATGGAGAAGCATGAATCCCATGTACTCAAATTTGATATGAGGACAATTAATGACAATTATTGACATGGTGGGGGTGAGGGAAGGGGAGAACAGAGAGAGAAAGAATGAGGGAGGGGTGGGGAAAGGAAGAGCAGACAGAGGGAAGGAGCGAGGAGGGTGGGGTCTTGGGGCCTTGGTGTTTGCCACACCTTTGGGGGGCAAAACTCGATTGTAAGAGGGACTTTACCCAACAAATGCAACTAGTGTAACATGGTTTCTTGTACCCTCAATGAATCCCCAACAATTAAAAAAAAAATAGGTTTTGTGTGTGTGTTTCTCCCAGTTGGTGTTCTTTGAGCTTCCAGGATCAGTGGGTTATTGTTTGTCATTAATTTTTAAAAGTTTGTGTCCATTACTAAATCAAATTATTCTGTCTGCTTTGTTCTCTATTTAAAAAAAATTGTTGATACATAATAAATGTTCACATTTACGGGGTACATGTGATAATTTAGTACATTCATATAATTTGCAAAGATTGTATGAATGTAATTGGGATATCGATCATATTAAATATTTTTATTTATGCTACAAACATTGGAATTATTCCCTTTTAGCTATTGGTAAACATATAATAGACTATTGCAAACTCTGGTCACTCCACTAATCTACTGCACACTTGGTGTCATTTCTCCTAGATTTCTTCTGGTATTTCCATTACACATGTCAAACCTTTTGAAAGTATTTCAGGATTCTGTTCTGTTTTTTGTCATCCTTTGTTTTCTTTGCATGTCAGTTCCAGAAGTCCTGTTGACATTTCAGAGGAGGCTGGGAGATTCCTTCCTTGGCCATGTCTAGCCTACTGAGGAGCCCATCAAAGACATTCTTCCTTTCAGTTACAGCATTTCAGATTTCTAGAATCCCCTTTCATTCTTTCTTAGTGTGCCCATATCTCTGCTTACATTACCCTTCTGTTCTTGCAAGTTGTGCACTTTTTCCCACTTGAACCCTTGGCATGTTAATCACAGTTGTCTTAAATTCCCTGTCTGATATTCTAACATCTGTGTTGTATCTGTATATGGTTCTGTTGCTTTCTCTGTCTCTTCAAATTGCTTTTTCCCTATCTTTTGTCATGCCTCTTAGTATCTTGTTAAAAGCCAGATACTGCATATAAATAGCTGAAGTAAGTAGGCTGGGGTGAGAATTTATTCTATCTGGCCTGCAGCTGAGTTGTGTTTGTGTCTGCTGACTCCAGGTGCTGGAGGCTTCCAGCGTCTTTACTGCCCTTGTGTCCATCTCTGCCACTCCCTACACACTTGTCTTCAGAGAAACTCTGTGCTACAGTCCCGTTAGTCCTCCAGCTATAACCCATTGTTGCTTTATAGGAACCCTCTTGGTATGGTTGGTTGAAAGGTGTGTGAGAGGAGAAGCCTCATATAATCTTTGGACTGAACCTGAGTATTTCCAGGGTTTCTGTGTATCCTGTGGCAACCCTTGCCAGAGTTTATCCAGAGACTTTGTTCCCCAAGTCCCGCCCTTAAGTGAGACAAGAAGGCTATATGGGGCTGGGGTGGGATAAATGCCCATAAAGCAGGTGGAATAATGCCCTGGAAAAATCTTTTTTTCTGGAGACTAGGGTTTCGGTGGGGTGTGTTTCAGATGATTCATCTATGCCTGCCTCAGCAGCCAGAGTGGGGCCTTACTTAGATCTTGCCCTTTAGAACCTGGGAAAGCTCCTCAAGGGAAACCCGTGAACACAGGGGGTCCCCTAAAATTGTGGCCTCCAGTATTTTCTCAATCTCACACCAGTCTCTCTACTCAGCCTCCAGCCACTCAACAACACTGCCATTTAAATGTTACCTTCGGCTGACGCCTCCCACGGCTGCCTGTGCCTGGTCAGCCAACACTCTGGGTTCGTCTCTATCTCAGATTTTGGAGTTGATGGGATTTTCTGTACAACCTCAATTCCCTGAAGAAAAAATCACTCATTTCCAACTGGTTCACATTCTTTCTTGTTGTAAGGACAGGGGTGACAATTTCCTAGATGATCTGAAATAAGACAGCTTCTAGTTTCATTTTCTTAAATGGCGCTTTCTGCTTCTAGTCATAACCGCTGTTACATACTGAGGAAGTATTTCCACCACAAGTTTTTAGTGATGAGAAGGTTTAAGTAGCAGCAGAGTTTCAAAAACGTAACGTAAAACAAAAGGGTGCTTGTCTTCCAGAGCAATAACTGAGCAGAGGCAGCAGAGCAGATTCTTGTACTTCCTTCCTCTGAGATGCCTCCATGTATGATCTTGGGGAAAAAAACAGGATGTTTGCCCAATTTCTGCTTTTAGATTTAGTGAGATAAATAGGACAAAGAAGGAAGTGGAAATATATCCACTGGTTTCACCACAAAGATATTCAAAGTGCTCACGGCAAAAGCCATTTTGAAGGACTTGAAGAGGTGAAACCAGATTGCCTGGACTGGGGAGTGTCCAGAGCCAGGAAAATCTTATCCTTCTCCAGAGAAACCTCAAGGGAAAAAATAAGGAGATCATTTTCTTTCTTTCTTTCTTCTTTTTTTAGGGGGGACTGGAACATATTGGGACATATTATGAATTTAAAGGAAGAAATTAATGAAATGACTATGAAAATAACAGAGGAGTAAAGAAGAAAGCCTTGCAAAGATGGCAATTAATAAAATCTAGAGCAGATGTAAAAAGATTTACCTTATAAAGGAGAATAAATGCCTCATTAAGAATGGAGGAAAGGCAGAAAATAAACAGGAAAAATTTAATAGTTTGTTAGTAGAAAGTTGAAGGCATTCAAGCCTGAAGACTTCAGTTTTCTTCATGCAGTAAAAGGCAGGGTCAACTTATGAGAAAGAGATGGAATATATTGTGTGCATGGCCATTTAAAAAAAATATTGGTAATCATGTGTTTGACCTGGATTTCCCACCACAATTCATGTTGGAGAATTAGATGTACCTTGAATCACCTAAATTTTTACTTATGTTCTAACAAGGGGGATAATTTTAAGAAGTAGCAAGGTCAAGCTGTGTCTGATATGTAATGAGGCAAAGTAGTGTAACCAAATATTAATGATAGAAACATTTTTATAATAGTGTTAACATTTAACCCAAGGAAAGTATAAACAACGAATAAGTACATTTTTGGACTGAGTAAATCAAAACGAATTATTTTTTATATACCAGTTTAAGTCACTGACACAAAGTAAGCCGTATGTATATAAAATATCATGTACTATTTCAGCTGTGGGAGAATTGTTTGGTTCCAGAAGCACCCATTAAAGTAACCTAGTTCCACACAGCCTATTAGAAACAGTTTATCACACACTCTGTCTATATGCAAAGAAATTACCAGTATCAGATGTTCAAACACAAAACACACACTACTGAGCAAAGTTTCACTGGATTTCCAGTCATCATTTCATTGTCACTGAAGGAAAGGTGATGTCATGGCTAAGCCCCACTTAGCAAATGACTATACATTTGCTCTCATTTCTTCCTACAACTCCTGATTTCAAGGAATGAAAATATCTTAACATATCTGCAGCTAGTGTGTAACAGCAGTAATTTAGTAATTTGATATTACTGGTCACTTTTTGAAAAAATGAAACTAATTAAAAAATCTTATCCTTTAATTCTCTATTATAATTTCTTAAAATTATGCATAACAGATACCCTTTAGAGTTAAATTTATTAAATGGTTCCAGGACACATTAGGTATCTAACTTCTTCCTCCCAGCATTTTTAGATAAAAGAAAGTCGGAGATGATTAGTCAATAAAATAATAATTTTCCCAAATATAGGCCTCATAAGATGGTTTATTCGAATGACTTTCCCTTCAGAATTATTAACACCTAAATAAAAGTAATTTGCTTCTTATAGTTTGAAATGCAATGAACTGTTTAAAAATGTGCATATTTCTGATAGCTTTAGAATTACTAGAATAGCTTAGCAACTCTGGGAACATGAAAATGTGAAAATTCACATCTAGAATGCAGATAAATGGGAAACCTTTAATCCAAAATCATATAAAAAATAAGTGAGAAAAAAAAGAAGTAAGTGAGAATTCAGCAAGCCTATTCGGAGACCATGTCCTATAGTAATCACATGATCTAAAATAGCAAGGAACATTCCATTGTTCTTCTAGCAGCAAGCACGCGGCTGGACAGATTCTGAGGATGTTTTACAAACACTTATTCAGGACACAGCTACACTGATTCAGCATGCTAGAAATACATATATGTACACATATACACACATAAGAGTACATATATGATAGAATGTGCGTGTGTTGAGATAAACAAGAAGTCAAGAATTGTAAGAGAACTGGCTCAGCGCCTTTAGCTCAGGGAGTAGGGCGCCAGCCACATACACTGAGACTGGTGGGTTCGAGCCGGGGCCTCCTCAAACAACAATGACAATTGCAACCCAAAAAATAGCCAGCCGTTGTGGTGGGCGCCTGTAGTCCCTGCTACTTGGGAGGCTACGGTAAGAGAATTGCTTAAGCCCAAGAGTTTGAAGTGGCTGAGAGCTGTAACGCCACGGCACTCAACCGAGGGTGACATAGTGAGACTTTGTCTCAAAAAAAAAAAAAAAGAATTGTAAGAGAATAAAACATGACATGGTTTTGAGATAAGTACTTTCATCCTTGTAATTTATTCTTACTAACAAGAAAGCCTCCTCAAAATCTAAGAAACAAAATAACTTGGAATTAATTTTTTATTAAAAACTAGAAAAAATTGAGTTATAGAGCATTGGTGTTGGAATATGATGGAAGTTAGAAAATATTTAAAAATTGAATTATGCAGGGCGGTGCCTGTGGCTCAGTAGGTAAGTCGCCAGCCCCATATACCGAGGGTGGTGGGTTCAAACCCAGCCTTGGCCAAACTGCAACAAAAAAAGACAGGCGTTGTGGCAGGCACCTGTAGTCCCAGCTACTTAGGAGGCTGAAGCAAGAGAATTGCCTAAGCCCAAAGAGTTCCTGGAGGTTGCTGTTAGCTGTGACGCCACGGCACTCTACCAAGGGTTAATAAGTGAAACTCTGTCTCAAAACAAAAAATCAAAAAATGAATTATGCAAAATGTAAAATTAAAATTACATGTGCCAGATGCTCAGATAATCAATATTCTCTCTTCTCTTACCTAAGTGAAGAGAGAAATTCTCAAGGGAAAAGCTTTATGTAATAATACAAATATCTTATACATGTTAAATATAAAAATTACAATGTGATAAAATATTGTTTTATTGGAAGCCAAAACATTTGGATTTGAAATTTCACTGCAATTAGATTTCTTTATATAATAATAAGGATTACATAATAAGTATATGAATGAAATTATAGAATAAGGAAATAGAATTACTTTTCATACCCAGTGAGATACTATTTAGACCAGCTTCATTCTGGACTGAATTACAGCGATGCTGGTTGTGAGTTCAACGTTAACAAATCAACATTATATATTAAACAAGGTGACTTTAAACAGAAATACATAAAATGAGGTTCGCTACTGATCTGTTTATGAAAATGGCACCAGAGAACAGAAGGGACGTAACCCTGTATTAGGAGCCAAACTGTGTTCCAGACGGCTGTGTCGGTCACGCTGCAGTAACAAGTGACTCACTGTCTAACATGTCCCAATGTCCATCACCAGTTCTAATAACCAAGTCAGAAGGTTGTGGTTTAAAAGGAAATGTATGACACTGCCATGGAAATAAGGACCTTAGGAGCCCACTTAGGGGATTCTTAGCTCTGTATGCATTATATCCTAAAGAAAATAGCACCAGATCAGAGTGGTCAGGGATTCAGGTTCTGAAGCCAATTTTTATGGAATCGAATCTTGTCTCTACCACTACTCTCTGGCCTTCAGCACGTAGATCAGCCTGTCTGTGAATCAGTGGCCTTACCTGCTGTAGGGTCACCTTGGACCTAAGTGACTCCACCTGAGAAAAGGCATCATTCACCACGGACCCAAGCAGATAAAGGTGTAACTGTCCTATAGTCCCCACAACAGGACTGAAGGTCCATAAAAAGAGCAGGACTTTCGTCATGGCCATCTCAGCAGGGACTGTCCTGCAGTCACTCATGATGAGGAACTGGCACCTGCTGCCAGGGCTCTGCTCACATTAGGAAATCCTCCTTGCAAGATGCTGCCAGCTCCACTGACAACCAAATCTGCCCAGGACAGTCTTCTCCACATCATTCTTCTTAGACTGGTTCATTAATCCCTTTCTCTTAATTTTAAATGCTACTTTGTTTTATGTGGAAATTTTAATCTACAACATTTATACATGTATTTATTAAGTATGTGGCTATGTAAGGTTTGCAATACTGACTGACCTGTGCAGATGTGAACCCATGTGTCTGGGGTGAGTCTGATGTCATGAAAAGACACGAACATGTGGGGACCCGGTTATCTCTGAGCTTGCTCTGCGTGCAACGCCTACAAAACCCAGCATGAGCTGGCACTTTGTGCTGGAATCTGTGGGGGCCGAGTGAGTTAATATTTATAAAGCGTGTAGTCCAGGGTCTGACAGGCGGGGAGGGCTGCATGAAAGTTACAGTCAGCATCTGCCAGAGTTTTGTAGATCATTTGGCAAAAATACTGACAACGTTCCCGGAGGGTAAGCCTGCCTGGCAACACAACACAAGTGCGATTCAGTTATAGTGGCAATGTTCTAATGCTCTTAAGCACTCCAGGCTTCCCATGCCTCTACTTAACGATTCACAATAAATACCTTGTAAATCAATCAGATCAATTTTATAGATGACTTCCTGAAGAATGTGAAAAATGCAGCTTAAGTATATCTTTCATTCACTTTTAAACCCAACCCCCTGTCAGTCAGGGGTCATTCTAACCTTCTCCATGTCAGCCCACAAAAGTTCCTGTTCCAACTTGCCAGTTTTCAGGCCAAAAATATGAAAGTAATTTGTGGCTTCTGTTCTTTTCCTCATCCCTAAGTGCAATCACACCAAGTACCGACAACGCCACCTCCATAATGCTGCACACCAGATGTCAGCCACCTCATCCACGTCCACCATCTTTACTGTCCACAGTGCCCATGCCGGAAGTCCCCTGTGCTGCTTCTTCCCTTGTCTAGTTTCAGCAGAGCAACAAGAGCAACCCTCCTCTTAAACTCAAGTTACATGATGTCACTGCTCAAAACTCACCAAAAGCTTCCCCAATCGCCTGGGTCAACGCCCTGGAGTCAGGTGGATCCAAACCCTTCTGGGCTTGCCTTGAGCCTGCAGCCTCTCTGACTTCATCCCCTGCCCAGCCCTGGTCGCCTCATGGCAGCCATATTGGTCTCCTTGCTGTCCCTCCCTGCCAAGGAGTCCTGGTGCTGTGCCCTCTGCCCAGCACGCCTGCACTCATGTCCCCACGAGGGTCACCGCTCACATGTCACCTTTCCATGCAGCCATCCTAATACCCTCTATTCCTTTGTTCTTTCCCCCTACAAACTTCTTACGAGCCGATACATTATATATTTTAGCCATTTATTTGTCTTTTCCTACTTCACCTCCCTAGAATGGAGGCTCCAAGAAGCATGGAATTGTGTTTCTTCGCTTCACTGCTGCGTCCCTTCAGTATACACAGAAGGCAATCCAATATTGATCAAATGAATCCATGCCACGCAGTCTCTCTCACCATCATTAAACTTTGGAAAATAAAAAGAAGATTGGATATGTGGCCCTATACAATGCACAATGGAATTTAATTCATCAAGTAAAATAAATCTCTCTTTTTAGGTCATTGGAAAGAAGATATTTTTGTAGTAATTAGAATTATTATGACCACCTGTTTTATCAACATTTATTTAAAAGCAAATTACTTTTGTGGATGGATTCTTAGGCTGGCTATAATATGGAATGAACAAGGCTACTCAGACTCACTTTCTCCATTAATCACATTTCTCAGTGGTTTATTTTTATTACTTGCATGGTTTTCACCATTACTCTAGATTATAAAGTATCCTCTTATTCACTGGGTAGCATTTAGAAAATACAGTAGCCAATCAATAACTATTTGCCGAATGAATAAACTGTAATTTCCTTCAGGGCAGTACTTGTGTTAATACATAGTTATCAATTAATATTAATTAGTTAGGTGAATTAAGATGGTAATCAGTAAATGAAACTCCCTGAATGAGAGTAAGTTCTGGACCTCCTACTCTGTATGTGTAATTACCACATTGGATCAATCTGTGGTGTGAGAAGGAGGGCACTGAAGAACCATAAAACACACCACTAACAATTTGAATATGATAGATTTAACTCTACGATCGTATATGAAATACTGCCACTTTCTCGTTTTGGATTCTGTTTGGTAAGAAAGAAGCCATATCATCAGACACTGAGGTAATTCAGTGCTGGAGTAAGTGCTTCTAACAACAGTAGAAGGAATGAGAGAAAATTCTAGAAATTGTAAAGGGATGAATGAAGTGATGCCTCAGCTTTTACTAGATATCAATATCAATTGCAGGTTGACTTCCAAAAACTTCCATTCTTTTATTCCCCTGCTGATTCATGTATTCAGCAGGTGTATATGAAGTGTACATGGAGGGTCTACCCAGGACTAGGCGCTATTCCAGTAAACAGCCATATGTGTATTAGCTCACTGCTTCTGTCACTTGTTGTAAGCTAATTAGTTATTAAGTGCCCAACTTGAAGTTCCTAATGAACACTGCTGCTGTAAGTTATATAAAAAATTACTGAAGATAAATCAAAGCGTTCTAGGCAGAAGAGATGCTTATTTTAATGACAACTGGCCGTTAATATGATTGAGTTGTTGCCATGGGAACAACCGTATCTCATAAGAACAAAGAGAAAAATAAATCATTATTTAAAGAAATACCATGTTCATGATGAGGTAAAACATCAAGGAATAGGGGTAATGTGCTGATATTCTTAGAAATAAGTGGAGGGGTCTCAAAGAATTGGAGGATAAAATGAACTGCAAAAAAGGAGTGTACAGAATGCTACACTTCATAAAGAAGCTGTTGGTATCACTGAGTCTGACACTGACACCAGGTACCCCCAGCTGAGGCAGGAATTCGGTACGTCTTCAAACTGTTATTCTTTTACTGAATATTTATTTTGGGGACTAGAATTGGTCCATTGCTCATTGATTCCTCTGAAAGATGCTGTTTAGCCTCAACATGAAGAAGGCCGATGTGTACATATGGTTCCCTCAGTTACTCAAGGAGTCACATGGAGACCCCCCACCACCCGCAATGTCCTGCCAGTACCTCCCGGTGCTCTGCCCCAGGCCCAGCTCTGGTTACAAATGTGTCTTATTCTCATACCCAGGGCAGGCTCTGTGGTTTGCAGCTTCTAGTCTCTCAATGACATTTCTGATTTTAATGCTATTTGTGGTAACAGTTTCTTATATGCTAGAGGGGACTCATTTCAGTGTATTTATAACTACTGCACCTTGAAGTCAATACAATGTTTCTCTTGAGATTTAACTCTGCTGTTTTTTTTTTCTTTAGTCATGATTTAGTGTGTCAATTCAGGGCTGCTCCAGCAATATTTAATTTTAAGTGGACTATGAATCTACACTTAGGCTCAGTGGAGACTGAATGAAGAAGGGGGATACTCTTGCTGTGCTCTGCCAAGGTGAGAAACTGGGACATTTCAGAAGGGAGGAGGGGGGATTCTGGCTGCAGTGGAACTCAAGAAACAGAAGCCTTTGACCAGCAATTTGCTTGAGAAAATGGAAAAAAGATTTTAAAATTTCAAGCACAGACATATAAATGTTTATGAGAATAGTATGACCATTTTTCTTGTAGGGAGAAAAAGTTTCTTTTGGCAAAGGCTTATTTAATTAGTGATAATAGAGAAAATAAATAGATAAGGTTTTGGAAAAGTTACTGATTCTCCCAACCAATATTTAGAAAAAATAATTCAGAACATAGGAAAACCACAAAGGCCATGAATCAATCTTTTCTATCTAGTTCTCATCTAATCAAGGAAGTGATTTCATAGAAGTAATTCAGTGGTTGAATTATTAAAAAAAATGTTATCAAATAAGTATCACATACTTAGCCTGTTCTTAAACAACCCAGGCTTGGGCACAATGACATCTAAGCATCTACAGAGTTCCAAAGTCAGTCATTCCACAACAGCCTCACTCAAAAGGTGATTCCATTCATTTCCCCAATATGTTCCATATTTTCCTTCAATACTCAGAAAATTCCACAGCTTTTATACTAAATTGTCAGTTTCATGCCTCTCAGGCCCTATTTCTACAAAATAAAGATTTTGTTCTTATGAATGTGCTAAGTAGCTTTTGTATCTTCACATGTCAAGTATCAGCCCTGCAAAAGCTTCTAGTTTAAGCAAAGTAAAAATTTCCTTTGTCTTTGTTATCAATTTAACATAGCCTCCACATTCTGGGATTTGAAAGAAACACATTTTCAGTGACATATGTTTTTCCTGTTACATATATATATATATATATATATATATATATATATACACATACATATATATATATATGCTCTTAAAGGACAAATCAGAGAAAACTAGACAAAATTAAACCCTGTATAGGATTAGAAAGTCCCAACTCATAGTCTTTAATCTTAAAATACTTCTGCTCATAATTTTAAAAAAAGGAAAAAGAGGGGCAAGGTAATGGATTTAATTGTTTCCAACAAAAACTGACATGCTCCCTAATAACTGTCAACGAGCTCTTTCTGGAAGTCATGTCTTTGAAGATGGAATTATGTTAGAATGAGGTGATTCTGCATTGGGGTGGGCCCTGAACCCAAGGCAAGAAAGGAGGGAGACACGTGAACCGAGAACACAGAAGAGAGTCGGGTGCTGATGGAGGCAGAGACTGGAGTGGTCCCTCCACGGGGCGGGGACACCAAGGACGGCAGGAGCAGCCAGGAGCACAAGGAAGAGCCTATGGAGGACAGTGGCCTGGTGGGCGCCTAGATTTCAGACTCTAACCTCCAGAACCGTGAGTGTAAACTTCTCGTCTGCCACCAATCCAGGGTAATTTGTTATGACAGGCACAGGAAGCTGGTATAGGCAGCATGGCTCTGGGAAAAAAGCATGGACTTTGGGCAGTGAATTTGAGTTCAAATCTACAGTTTGATTTTTAGGCTACAACAAGTTACTTAAAGTATTTGAGCATCAAATGGCTTGTGTATAAAATCTTGACAGCTTAAGAGAAATAACACATATGAAAATTGAGGCACATAAGAGTGACTCAATAAAAAATAAAATGAGTTTTATCAACATACAAGAAAAAAGCAAATCATCCTTACTCTTACATTCCAGTAAATTTTCTAAACATCTTGCACAATTTCTTAAAGTCTTTTATAGAGATAAACTAATTGGAAAAAACTATCTTACTTCCAAAATAATGCGTGTGTGAGAATGAATGTCCATGTTCAATCAACTTCAACCCTTTGTATATTTAAAGTTTTCATTTTCATGTAAACAAATGTTGGAAACACTTCTTTACCAGATGTAACCAAGAAAAGAAGATTTAACATAAGCCATATCTCCTTATAACTTTATGCATATTTGGCTAAAAATATAGAAATGATACTGAATTGAAAAGCTAAATTATCCAATCGTTTCAGATATAGCTGACTTGTATTGAGGCATGTTAAGTTCCAGCGAGAAGGAGGAGGGCACAGACTAGCGTGGGGTCTAAACAACTTGTGTGAACTATGTGAACCACACTCTTAGTCTCTAATCATCTTGCGGTCCAGGTAAGTAAATGATGACTTTTGTACATTTTTCTCAAATTGTTCCACATTGTAAAATATATTAAGCATATGCCTTTTACCCAATGCCATAGCTTCAAGTGACAGATGCATGGAAGTACTTACTAACACCAGAAGCAGGACAACGTCGGGGTTATCGCATGCACACGCAATGTGCATTGGTGTCCAGAAGTCTTCATCCTGGTGGTTGACATTGACTCCTCTGTCAATCAGAATCTCTGCAATGAAGGCATTGTCATACCGAGCACACTGAAAGAGAGAAAAAGGAAATATAAAATCACACAAACTATGATACGGTTATTCTAAATGTCCATGGATCACAAACTTCAGTGCCAATTTTGGAAGTTGAGTGGTGAAGTTAAGCTGGGAAAGGAGATATTCACATTCCCCAACTAACTTACAAGGAATGGAGCATATGTAAAGCTTGTGGGGACCTGGGCCAATGGACAGTAGGTAGGAAAAGAAAAAATAATGACAGGAAGTAGGAAGGTTAGAGAAACCACTTACTGGGTCCTTTTCACTTGGAGACAAGATTATCAGAAAATTCTTGACCACTTACAATTATCTTTCTGTAATACAGATTTGATCCTATCATCCTTCTGTGTTAGGACATTCATAGCTTATCCCTGCCCGATGAATAAGGTTTGATCATTTTATTGCATCCAAGATAGATAAGACCCTTTAAAATCTTTCTAACTTCATCTCTCGTCACATTCACCTGTGGCCTTCACACCAGTTGCCTGAGACTGTCAGGTAACCACAGCGTGCCATACTGTAAAAGTCACCAGTTGAGATTATGAATCATCTAACATAAACTATGATGATTTCATAACATTGTATTATATATATATTTTATAATCTACTAAATCAAACTATGCAAAAACTTATCTTTTCTCATTTTTATGTGCTATTTATAATTAAAACTCCCAGAAATATTTTATATGTAAGTCGGGGCTGGCATTATGGGTGTATGACCTATGCAATTGTGTTTAAATGGTTCCGTGCTTTGTTTGCTATTTCACTATTATCATCTGGAATTGTTAATAATTTTGAAAAAGTCTAATATATTCATTTTTCACTGTGCTCCGCAAATCCCCCGGTTATTTTTAAGTATTTTTCATATTTATATCTGTATGTTAAAATTATGTCAAATGTATACTAGTAAAATTAGTACAAAAAAAAAAGAAAAACCCTATTAATATATCAGCAACATTTTTGGGTTGCAAGATAAATGCTTTTTATTGGATTTAGATACATAGAACAGATTTCTCTCCCTTAAATGAGGACCAGTCAACGTTCCCACCAGAAGTATAATCATACAAATTTCTTCACCTGTTCACTGATGGTATCGTTTATTTGTTTATTTCAGATTAATATAAGGGTACATACAATTAGTTTGTACTGTTTATGTTTGTTAGGCAAAGCCCAAGCTGTTGGTGAGCTCTTCTCCCATAAGGTGCACCAGGGGAGACCTCAAAGTGAGAGTTTACCTAACCCCTCCCCCCTCTCCTTCCCCCATCTTGAATTTTAATGTGATTTTTCTCATGTAGGTATGTAATTATTCATCTACTCGTTTCAGAGTAATATTGAGTACATGGAATATTTGCTTTTCCATTCTTGATACTTTACTTAGGAGGATGTTTTCCATTTTCATCCAGATAAACACAAAAGATGTAAAGTCTCCATCTTTTCTATGTCTGAATAGTATTCCATGGTATACATATACACAGATTATTAATTCATTCATGGTTTAATGGACACTTGGGTTGTTTCCATATCTTTGCAATTGTGGATTGAGGTGTTATAAACATTTGAGTGCAAGTGTCTTTCTTCTGGGCAGGTACCTAGTAATGGGATTGTGGGATCAACTGGAAGGTCTATTTTTAGCTCTTTGAGGATTCTCTATTTTCAACAGTATAATTAAAAGCAAATCACCGTAGGATTTCTGCTTCAGGGTAAAAAAGGGCTGTATTTAACTACCTGCTTGAATCAATTTAAAAAAGTAGTTCTTCCTAAAGATGGGAAGAAAACAGGATGTGCCATAGTACTATCCCCACTACTGCCATGACAGAGCTCCCAAGCTGCAGCCCAGAAAGAGCCTGGTCTGACCACCAGCTCCTGAGATATCCCAGGAGATCAAGTTGGCTAAACTTCACAGTGCAGAGCAGCAGAGAAGACAAAGCTGTGCAGAGAAGGGACTTTAAGGTGTAATGAAGCCCACCCCCAATACTCAGATGAATAATGCTGAACACGTACATTCTAAGAAACGACCCAAGGTCAGGGAGAGAGCTGCCTGAAAAGACAGAGGTCTCCAAGCCCATAAATTACAGGAAACTGTGCTTACTCCTCAGCCAGAGTGGAAGCCTCATAACTGACAAAAAAAAAAAAAAAAGCAAGATGGTAGGTTTCAACCTGAACATATAGTAATGAGTAATTATGTAAATAAACACAAATACCCTAAACACCATACTTATAAGGCAAAAATCATTAGATTTGATTTTTAAAAAACCAATACCTAATATAGGAGACAACTCATAAGTTGACAACTCAAGGGCTGTAACAAACTGTTGAACAAAAGCAGGTGGTCCCCATAAGGAACTGGGTCTACTGAGATGTCCATGAAGGTCAGCTTAGGGAGGTAGTCAAGTACACAGGTTCTACTTCAATTGTCTGCAAGAAAACATAAGTACTTCCCCCTGAAATTAAGAGGAAGGCAAGAATTTTCACTTTTATTACCTCCTCTCAACATGCCACTGGAGATTCTAGTCCCTGCAATAAAGAATGAAAAGGAAATAAAATTGCTTGGAAATAAAGATAAAAATGTCTTTATTCACAAACAACATGAGCATCTAAGTAGAAAATATTATAGAATATACTAACAGTAATTATAACCAATAATTAAACACAACAATGTTGTAAGATTCAAGATCAGTATATAACAGTTAAAAAGTATTTCTATATGCAAGCAACAGCCCTAGGAAAATAATACTTAAAATAACATCAAAAATATTCAAAAACTTAGTGATAGATCTGACAATAGATGTATAAGACCTGCATACTACAATCAGCAAACATTGGTAAAAATGGATTCCAACAACTTAAATAAATGGAAATATAGACTGTGTACACGTCAGAAGACACATATTCCTGAAGAAATAATCCTTTCAAAATTGATCTTAGCTTCAATTCAAATGCAATCAAAATTCTAGGAAGTGCCTTTGCAGAAACTGAAAAGCTTAACCTAAACTTTTTAAGTTAATGAAACCTAAAATTGCCCAAAAATAATTTGGGGGTAGTTCATGGACTAAAGCCACCTAATTTCAAGACTTATTATAAAGTTACAGCAATCAAGGAAGTGTGGTGTTGGCACTAAGTCAAATGAATCAAAGCAACTAAACAGAGAGTTTAGAAATACAGCATATATTTCTGAACATGAGTCAACAACTGATTTTTGAGAAAGTTGCAAAGCAATTTAGTGAATAAAGGATGTTCCTTCAACAAACTATGCTAAGCACCTGGGTATACATCTATATAAAATTGCTTTGACCCATACCTTGCACCATATATGAAATTTTTTCAAAATGTAAAATAGTGAAAATGTAAAATCAAACATTACAAACATTCTATATAGGATATAGGAGAAAATTTTGTGATGAAACCACAGATAAAATCCATAAAGGGGAAAATTAGCAAGTTGGATTATGTCAAAATAAAAATCCTCTACTTTTTCAACAACACTACTTAGAGAATAAAAAGGCAAGTCACAGCCTCAGGGAAAATATTTGTAAAACATATATCTGATAAAATACATTTATCAAAAATACATAAAAATTCTCAAAATCCACTATTTTTGAAAAATGAAGAACCTGATTTTGAATAAGAAGCATAAGATGGACTCTGCCATTTCACCAAACAATAGATGTCAAAACTGGGGTTCACAATCACGATACCCAAGGTGAACATTCATATCTCGACCCCAGCTGACTGCTGCAGAAGAGTGCAGTAACTACCAGGCAAAATCCACAGGTCCACATGCAGGAAGAGATTAGCAGATTAGACATATCACCATGCAAGTAAGCAGTTGGGACAATGGCGAAGGTATATTTTTGTTGTTGGTTTTTGTTTTGTTTTGTTTCTTTTTGAGACAGAGTCTCACTTGTCTACCCATAAAAGAGTGCCTGGCGTTGTCTCACAGCAACCTCAAACTCTTGGGCTCAAGTGATTCTTCTGCCTCAGAATCCTGAGTAACTGAGACTATAGGTGCCCACCACAATGCCCAGCTATCTTTAGAGATGTGATCTCACTCAGGCTCAGACTGGTCTCCAACTTGTGAGTTCAGGCAATCCACCCATCTGTGCCTCCCAGAAAAGTTACATATTTTGGTGAAATAGATTTGGCTTTGAACTAAGGTCTTTGCATATCTGATGTCTAAATTCATATGTGACAATATCCACAGGAGCTTCAGGTTTAGGGGCAATGATGGAGATGACAACCAGAGTCTGACTGTTCATAAATTGGGTTCAGAGTGTGAGACCTGGATCCAATTTATTTTAGGAAGCTAATATGAAAGTAATTCCTTTTCTATTCCTTTTGGATAGTTCACTGCGTATTCAACAAAGACAGGCCTTCCTCGTTGAATGCCTGTCAAGAGACCTTCCACCTGCACCTCAGGAATCCACGTTTATATTCAAAGATACCTAAGGTTTGATTTCAGTGTCTTTCACAAGAAAGAGTTAATTACATACAATGTTGAAAGCAGTGTAATTTTTAGAATCCTATTTCAGAGGACTATGAATAATAATGTGACAGCAGTACAAACCTTCTAGTCACCCTTGCCTGAAAAGATTATGATGGGTGAACATGCCTGTCACAATGTTCTTACTATAGTATTGTTAGATAGTAAATCTATTCCTCTCTAGAAAGGAGTTTCTTCAAGCTGAGTTGTACTTCGCCACTGCAACCAATTTCTGGTGTCACTTTATAGCACCAAGAATGTGACTGAGCCCACACCAGCCTGCTGAACACAACTGACACCACCAGGTTTCCCCTGCAGCAAAGTCCCCAGTTCTTCCCATCACCATGGTATACTTTCAAAACGCCAAGAAGTAAGTAGATATACGGGACCCAGTGCAAAATGAAAATGTGGGTCCCTCTTATTTAAAAATTATTTCAAGATGGTGACAACAGAGAGTGAAACCAAGGCCTAAGCATAAGGCCCTGTGTGTCCCTGAGGATCACACATCTGTGACACTGGCTCTGAAGCGCCAAGCCCTTTAATCAGCTAACATTCCAGCTTTTTGCATGCTTATACCCTACTCTTCCTTCCACTGAACCTCTGGAACCCAGTTCATTTTAAATAAACTCTCCTCATCTGATAATGCCCAGAGAACCCAAATGGAAATCAGTCTCCCTCCAATACCATCTTTCCTGCAGCCTTCTCTAGTGTGGGTAAAGCTCTCCTTCCATGGGACCCTGAAAAGCATGGACATTTTCTGCACTATTTGTTGACTTTCCTGGAACCACTGACATTCACTTTAATGGGCTTCCTTCTAAGACTCATATTTACTTCCTTCTTCTCCCACCCTCTTCACTCCCCTCCTTCCTGGGAGACTTGGTAACTGGGACTGCGCCTTCTCTCCCCTCTGTGCACGCTGAACAGAGGAAGTGTGACAACACTGCATCCCATGTAGGTCTCAGGACACCTCCCTTCTATGCTCCCCAATCTGCCCACTGCCTCTGGCTGGCCAGGTGGCTTCACTGTGAATTGTTAAATTCTCACGTCCAAATCCATGACCAATACACCTGCCCCTGCCTCCTAAAACAGGTTGAGAGAGTGAGATGAGGAACAACTGTTGCCTATAAGGCTGCCACGGATTCAACTACAGAATTGGAAAGGACAGTAACACGTTCAGCACTGGATCAGCAGTTCACAGCTTCTCTCGCTCACTTGTATTATTCCTAAACAAAGGTAATATTTCTCAGTGCCCACGCTCAATAAAGTGTGCACCACTGATTCATCGGAAAAGACTCAGAAAATTATGGAAATAAACGACAAAGGCTATTTTAAGCTTAAAATGTCCTGTCTTTTCCCTGTGTCTTGACAAAAGGAGCATTTTCTGTATTATAGTTCTTTGGGTTGGCTAAGGAGTGTGTCATGACTAACCCTGAAATCTGTCACTCAGAAATATTAAAGACTCAGTACAAATATTTAGAGTTCACACATCAAATTCCATAATTTACATCTGAAGATTATCTTAGCCATTGTTTTTAAACATGGAAGTAAACTACTATAATATTAATTATGTCATGATCTATGTATAAAGTGTCCCCAAATTTTCCATAATACATAGAAAAAAACAAAAAAAAAGTTGTAGCTAAATGTGCCTTTACATACAAAATATTCAGTACAAAATTTTATAAAATATTTTAAAAATATTCTCTATGATACCTATTTATCTATGTAAAATAGACCTTTTAATGCTTCCTTTCACTTCTCTGTATTGGTTATAGAGGCATGGTGACAGAGGGGATGAGAAATACTTCTGGGTTCAGCATCTAGTTTGATCCAGGGTTGTTTACTGAGTAAATAAAATGTACCAGGCATAATTCTACTACATGTATATGAGTATACATAGCATACATGAACTTTTCAGTAGCTATGGAGGGAGGTAAGTGATGCACTTTACATAATCAACTTCAATTAGCTGTCATCCATTTTCTTGTCCTATGTTTATGGATTCTCAGTAGTAAGAATATTCTATAATGACAGAGAAAGACAGAAAGAGAGAGAAATGTATATCAGTAGCAAAACTGCAGGCAGAATGGAGACCAAAAACTCCAGTCACGGCAAGGGAAAACACCTCCAGGAAATGGGAAAAACAGAGAAATGAGCTGAGCGAGGAAGAATAAGAACAGTTTAGCTAGCTTACTTTTCAACCAGCAAATAAATTACTTATCTGAGCAGTCCCTGCCTTGCTAGAAGCCTGGCCTGTAATGGATACAGCTTGCAAATACCCCTGCTGGGTCTGCAAACACTCTAAAGAAGTAAAGGTTGTACAAGGAGGATCCGTGCAAGGCTTGGGGGGAAAACATCAACCAGGCCATTCCCTGCCCAGTAACAGTCCAAGAAAATACCTATTGTGAGAATTTGTATTATGGCCAGGGCAGAGATCAAGGGAACAGCTCGACCCCTAAAGTGTAGGCAGGGGGCTTCCTCCTAATTAATAGAGGGGGACAGCTTCTGGGGTGGAGGAAGCTTCTTCTGTTCCAATGATTTCTTCAGAGGCGACTGATATCGTCAGGGAGTCTGCTCTACAAAGAGCTAGGGGGGATTAATCTCCCTCAAGAAATCTGTGTGTGACCACAGACAGGAGGCTGCCCCACACAAGGCTCAGGTTTCAGATTTCTCAAGGCTGGACAGACCCTTAAAGTTAATGATAATAGTTAGAAAAAGAACCAACACACTTACTCAGAGAAACTGCTGACATTTTTGTTCCCTTCCTCAGCTTATCCTCAGGGCTAAATGAGATAATAGCCTTCAATAACAGCTGAGCGGGACAAACACTCAGGGCCCTTCGCTGGAACCCCACAAGCCAGCTGTGGTCCCATGATCCCACCTTTGAAAACTCTGTGTGCCCTGTCTTTTTCTCTCTTGCCACTTCTAACTTTACTTTTCTTCAGTCGATCACTGCCAGCCCCACAGGTCTTAAAGGACCCTGCCCCCAGGGTGGGACCCCAGAATTTGGCATCCCTTGGATTCCTGTGGATTCTGAAGTTCACCTGAGTGACATTTGTGGGAGAATATGAGCCTTTTCAGCTTTGGTAAGTTTCTCAAAGTGTCTGGAGCCTCACAGAGTAACAATGGGAAATTCTAGATCTCACCACTCCCCAAATCTGAAACTTATTCACTTGCTTTTAAAGAAAAAAAAAGGGGGGGGGGGTTTCTGTCAGTTTGGAGATTCTGTGTTCCCTGTTTGACGTGCTCTCAAATATCTGTCCTTGGTTTCCAATTGAGGGAGTCTTAGACGTTGCCGATTGGGAAAGGGGAGGCTCAAGTTCAGATATCAGGTCATTCTCTCCCTGTTTTAACATGGTCAGTTTGGGCTGCTATTCCAGTGGTGCCTATGCTGCCACCCTGCACTAAGGAATTGTTCACCTTGCCAGAACCAGTAAATAGCCCTCATGAAAATTTGGGAGTATTAGAAGATTCTTCTAGTGAGATATCAGTTGAGGATGTTGAGGGAATGTTACAGGAGTCAGTTGACCCGCCCTCAACCATGCCCACGGAGTCACTCATTGATTTTGATACTGAAGGTATTGCACCTCCCCTGCCTCCATGGCCACCCACTCTTGCTCTTGAGAAAAAGCTGCCATAGGAAAAGCCTAGTATAGCCCTAAGGGACCTGCTTCCAAGTCTTCATTACGATAAACCCGAAATGGCGCTTTCTAGGAGACCATTCTCAGTTTTTGTCCCAGTTGTTTTGAACAGAGTAGTGGCTGCAGAGCTGTGGGGTGCTTCAGCCAAGCATCCCATAAAATATCTGATTAAATATGATAGTAAGCACAGAAAAGACCCTCAGGCTACCCAACAACTTTCTCAGCCCGCCCACTTATGGATTCTTACGTAAACCGCAGCATTATGGAAGTGAGAGTTTGAGGGGTGGACGGAGGAAGCATGGGATTGTCTGGTTATATTAATCCTCTTTGATCTGATGATCAGGAGGGGCCAGAGGGCCCCACTGGGCACAGTGGGGAGCCTTTTCCTTTAAATATCTGAAATATCTTAAAGCTGCAGTATTAAAATATGGTCCCAATTCCCCTTTCATTCAGAATTCTTTAAGATCTATAACCAAAAATCAAAGATTACGGCCTTATAATTGGGAAACTTTGGCAAGAACTAGCTTAAGCAAATCTCAATTTCTGTAGTTACACTCTTGGTGGGTAAACACTGTACAAATAATAGCTTGTAATCATAGAGAAATATCCTGATCACTGAGGATGAACTATTGGGGACTGGAGAATTTAATAATGTTAGCTGTCAAGCTGAAGTGACTTCTGAGGCCATTGAGCGATTGTGCAATGTTGTTTAGAGGTAGGACTTTTATTAGGAAGATGAAGCCTATATTGACAAGTGTTCAAATTCATACAGGAGTTATTGATTCAGATTAGGAGGGAGAAATTCAGATTATAATTACTTCAAATGTTCCCTGGCAAGCTAAGGCAGGAGTCCATATAGCTCAATTATTACTTCTCCCATGTATAAAAAGTAGAACTTATAATCAGAAACTATCTGGTGGATTTGGAAGTACTGACCCAACTGGAAAGGTCACTTACTAGACGGAACAAATTACAGAAGGAAGGCCTTCATGTCTAGTCGCTATTAATAGAAAGCGTTTTCTAGACATCATAGATACTAGAGCAGACATCTCTGTTATTTTAGATAAACAATGGCCTTTATACTGGCCTGTTCAAGCTCTTGAATGAAACTGGACTGACAGGAGTCAGCATACCTAATAAAAGTTTGTCAAAGTGCCATGATTTTAAATTGTAAAGGCCCTTAAGGACAAAAAGTTGCTATTAAGCCTATGATTGTACCTATTCCAATTAATTTATGTGGCAGACATTTACTTCAGTAATGGGACACAGAAGTTTCCTTTCATCCTGAAAATTACAGTCCTAAGAGCCAACATTTGATGCAGAAAATGGGATTCACACCAGGAAAAGGTTTGGGAAGAAAAGAGGATGGCATTATTATCCCTATTATTTCCCAAAGTAATATTAACCAAGGAGGTTTGATATACCCTTTCTAGGAGTGATCACTGTTGAACCTCCTACGCTCATCCCTTTAAAGTGGAAAACTGAGAACTCTATTTGGGTGGAATAGTGGCCTCTGCCAAAAGGGAAGTTGGAGGCTTTAGAGTCCTTAGAAAAAGTACAGCTTCAAGCTGGTCATATTGAATCTTCTTTATCTCCACGGAACTCCCAGAACTCACTTCCTTCTTTATCTCCAGTTCTCGCAGAACTCACCTGTTAGTGTCATTCAAAAGAAATCAGGCCTGGGCGGCGCCTGTAGCTCAAAGGAGTAGAGCACCGGCCCCATATGCTGGAGGTCATAGGTTCACAACCCAGCCCCAGCCAAAAACCGCAAAAAAAAAAAAAAAAAGAAAGAAAGAAATCAGGCCAATGGCATATACTTACAGATTTAAGAGCCATTAATGCTATTTTTCAACCCAAGGGGGCATTACAACCTAGTTTGCCCTTTCCCACAATGATACCTACACACAGGCCTTTAATAATAATAGTTAAAGGATTGTTTTTCAACATTCCTTTGGACATTTCTGATTGTGAAAACTTTGCTTTCATTGTTCTCAAAATAAATACTCAGGAATCAGCACCAAGATACCATGGAAAGTGCTCTCCCAAGGGATTCTCAATATCCCTACTATTTGTTAACGATATGCGGGTCAATTTTTCTCCTATCAGACAGCAGCATACTCAGTGTTATATTATTCATATATGGATGGCATCCTTTGTTCTGCACCTACTCAGTCCAAATTAATTTCATGTTATGAACACTTACAAGCAGCCATCACCCAGGCTGGGTTGATTATCACTAGTGATAAAATTCAGATTGGCTCTTTGTATCAGTATCTTGGAATGAAGACTGAAGATGATTCTATAAGATCTCAAACAGTAGAAATTATAAAAGATAAACTTAACACTTTAATGATTTTCAAAAATTATTAGGTGATATAAATTAGAGTCATCCGTCCTTAGGCATTCCAACCCAATTCTTTGACTCATTTAAATGCTATGTTAAGGGGACCCCTTGACTTAAAAAGTCCTCATAAATTAACTCGAGAAGCTGCTAATGAACTACAACTCATAGAAAAAAGAATTCAGGAAGCTTAAATTTGTAGAATAAATGTCAATGAACCCATAGGAGTTTTTAATTTTCCCACTTTTTCCATTTTCCTACAGGAATAATTGTGCAAGACACCCACATTTTAGAATGGCTTTTCTTCAAAATGTCTCAAAAACTCTTACTATTTATTTGCACCTTGTTTCCCAAAGAATTGGTCAAGACAGAATATGGGTTGTTAAGCTTATCAGATTTGATCTCCGTTATATAATTGTTCTCCTTGCCATGATGAAGTCAAACAAGCTTTTATCAATACAGTTAAGTGACAGATAAATTTAGCTGACTTGGTGGGAAAAATTGATAGCCATTACCTGCAAAGTAATCTATTTCAATTTTTAAAGCTCACTTGTTGGATTTTGCCATGCAATTGCAGGGATTAGCTGTTAGAGCCATTACATTATTTACTAATTGTTCTAATAATAGGAAAGCAGCATATACAGATCCTAAAGAAAAAGAAGTTATTATTCATTGTACTTCTGTCCAAAGAGCCAAATTGGATGCCCTAAAAGAAGTTTTTAAAGATTTTTCTGGACCTCTAAACATAATTTCTGATTCTGCCTATGTAGTTTTTGTAACAAAACATATTGAAATGGCCTTAATTAAATACCTGTCTGATGCTCAGTTATATTATTTCTTCAGTACCTTACAGTCCTTAATTTGATCTAGAGATCAGCTATTTTATATTACTCATATTCAAGCTCATACAAATCTACCTGGTCCTTTAGTAGAGGCCAATAATAGAGTTGATACCATTGGCTTTTACAGAAACCAAATAGCTACATTCCTTGATTTACATTAATGCTAAAGGCTTAAAGAATAAATTCCAATTAACCTGGAGAAAAGCAAAGAGCATCGTTCATCAATGCCCCTAATGCCAAATGACTATTATGCCTACTTAATCAGCAGGAGTCAATCTTCAAGGACTAAATGCCAATCAAATTTTGTAGATGGATGTTACACATATACCCAGTTTTGGTAAACTTTCTTATGTTCATGTGACAGTAGATACTTTCTCTTACTTTATTTGGGCTACATGCCAATCCAGAGAAAGTGCCACTTATGTTAAAAGGCACTACTTTTCCTGTGTTGTAATAATGGAAAAAATTTGCAAATTTAAACAGATAATAGACCAGGCTATTGTAACAAAACAATGGCTAAATTCTTTTAAGAATATACTATTACCCACATTACTAGAATCCCATATAATAATTCTCAAGAACAGGGTATTGTTGAAAGCACTAATAGAACCCTAAAAGATGAACTACAAAATCAAAAACAAATAAAAAAAGAGAGATAGGAATGAAGAATTACATGACTCCCCACAAATATAATTAACTAGAACACTTTTTACTTTAAATTTTTTTAATTACCCCCAAACCCAGCAATTTATGGGTGCAGGGCAGTTTTTCACAGAGAAACAATTGAGGCCAAAGGAGAAATCTTTGGTGTGGCAGAAAGATGTTAGAACTCAGCAGTGGAATAAAAGTGAAATTGTTCTATCGGGAAGGGGTTTTGCTTGTATTTCCTCAGGAGACGACTCCGATCTTGTCTGGGTGCCATGAAGATTTGTTAAGCTCAATCATGAAACCAGATAACAAAGAACAGAAGACTGCCAAAAAATAAAATAAAATAAAATAAGATAAAATAAAATAATAAAGAGGCTGGCACACTCTCAGAGGCAGCTCAAGAAACTGCAGAAAATGATGGCCACTCCTCTGAAGACCTGTGGTTCCCAACCACCAACACGGAGACAAATCAAGGCTTTGGCCAACCAGATGCAGATGCATAACACCCAGCTCCAGATGACTCCAAAAAATTACATTCTGGAGTTCCTGGAAGTACTGGCAGGAGCAGTGAGTAGTCATGTAGCTGCAGTGCCCACCACTGCTGCTAGTCTGAAAAACTTCACTTATTGGACTTTTTTCCACCATTAGTGAGACCTATTTCTTGGGTAAAATCATCTGTTGAAATTTATTTGAATGACAGCCCTTGGATGCCAGGTCCTTTTGATGACTGATACCCCACACATCCAGCAGAAGAGGGTATGACAATTAACTTAACCCTATGTTATAAGTACCCTCCTTTTTGCCTTAGAGCTGTTAAAGACTGCATACCCATGGGCACTCAGGCATGGAGAACTAAAAACCCTGCTTTCTCCAACTTGTAAAAGTTTCTATGTTGTCTCTGATCGTTCTTTAAATTACCTAAGTGACCAATATAACCCTGTTACAGACAGATATGCTTACACTTTAAAGAATTGTAGTAATAGAACTAAAGGGCTAAGACCCTTCCCTGCTAAAATGTCTGATGGTACTATTCACTTGCATAACATGGAATGGCATGATTGTAATGCTTTATGGATCAACCTGTTTTTAATCATAGATTGGGAACCTAGAAATTATCTATCACAGAATTTTTCTAGGCAAGAAAAGTGTGAGGAGGAACCAATCATTGTGACTTATAGGCCTCATGCCTCTCCTTATCCATGGTTGCTTAGACACCCCTTTTTTCCCAGTAAAGTAGAATAACTGGGTCTGGCAACCCTGAGAGCAAAAATGTTGTATCCTCATCTGGGGCCAGAACATGCTGAGTTATAGAAGTTAGCACTGGTAATTTCCAGATTGAGAGTATGGCAAGGCCATAATACTAAGGTCTATCTGAAATATAGCTCCCGCTCTGCTTAATTTTTTTTAATTAAATCATAAACACATAGATCATGTATACATTAATGCATTTCTGGGGTACAATGTGCTAATTTCATATAGAATTAGGAATGCTTACATCACACTAGTTAATATATACCTCATCTCGTTTACTTCATTATTGTGTTAAGACATTTATACTCTATACTAATAGATCCGACATGTACCCTTGCATTATGCACCATAGGTGTGAAACCACTATTCACCCTCCCTCCATCTTACCTCCCCCATTCCCTCCCATACCCCCCCTCTCTCCTTCATCTTGGGGCATAGTTGTGATCTATTCTTCATGTGAAAGTGTGAGTGATTGTAAATTTGTTTCATAATAGTACTGAGTACATTGGATATTTTTTCTTCCATTCTTGAGATACTTTAAGTAGGATATGTTCTAGCTCCATCCATGTAAATGTAAAAGAGGTAAAGTCTCCATCTTTTTTAAGGCTGCATAATATTCCATGGTATACATATACCACAATTTATTAATCCATTCATAATCCTTGTCTTAATCACATCTGCAAAGCCCTTTTTTGC
>CAUYRH010050183.1:0-10593 GCA_963574655.1 Perodicticus potto
CAACCATCTTTGGTAGCACTTATGTCTGTGAACAGACTTTTTCCAGAATGAAACATCTGAAATCTCCAACCAAATCTAGACTAACTGATGCACACATGCATCACTTATTACGACTAGCAATGACAAATATGGAACTGGACATTGACCATCTCATTAGCCAAAAGCAGGCCCATAGTTCCCATTGAAATACTGGTAAGTTTGTTGATTTAACTTTATTTGTTCCTCATTTTAAATATTGTATTTGTTTCCGTTTTGTTTTTTTTACTTCAAAATAATATATGTGGAGTGTGCATAGGGATTTTTTCATAGTTTTTTTTTTTAAACTATAGTCCGGCCCATGGGACGGTCTGAGGGACACTGAACTGGCCCTCTGTTTAAAAAGTTTGAGGACCACTGTCCTAGAGAGTGCACTCAGCTCTCACAGGCTACTCTCAGGTCCTTGCCTATCGGCTCTTCCGTCTCTGCAACAGTTAGCTTTCTCCACATGGAATCCCTCTCTGGCTTCAAATCTCTGACTACCACTTCATCTACCAGCTGGAAAAAAAACCTCTCTGCTTTGAAATGACTCATGTGAACAAAATTGGTCCACCTGGAAAATTTCCCTTTTATTTCAAAGTTAACTGATAAGTAATCTTAATTACATCTATAAAATTCACTTTTTTTCCATGCAATATAAAGTAATAATGGGTCTGATAACTAATGATATTTTCAATTATGGGGATTTAAGCCATTTGGAAGTCTATCTAAGATACCATGTGACAGGAAGTTGGCCTAGGATGAGGCAAACTCAAAAAAAGACTCTATAGTTGTAGCATTGGATGTTCTAGACTATTAATGACTATACCTATTTTCTTGATAAAATATTATATATATACATTTATTATTTTCTGGAGTTGGAATGAACAGTTGCATTTGTACTGATCATTTTGGAGACTATGCCTAAGTCACTTAAATGCTTTGATACTTTAAGTTGCTAATGGAAGAATGTCTTAAAATAAGTAAGGTAAGGTATGTTATAAAAACAAACAATCTCACACTCTTGGGGTTCTAAAACTAGAAAGATGTATTTCTTGATTATGCTACTTGTTCTCAAATGAGAAGGGGAGGTGGATTCCTTCATGTTGTCCTTAACAAAGGGCCAAGATGATAAAGCAGCCACTATTGAGAACATTGTAATAGTGATGGTAGTGATGGTAGGGCAGGTTGTAATAAAACATGTAAAATATTATTTCAAACAATTTGTTGGTGATAAAAAATCTATAGTCACGCCTAATTTCAGAGAGGGAAAAAAAGCGCAATCTAACCAATCCCCTAGTTTCGGTAAAAGCCGTAATGATTATATCAAGGACAAGACAACATGGCAAAGTCACTTGAAATTAAAATGTAGAGCCTTTGACCTAGTGCCTACATTTCTAGAAATAATAATCTATAAGCATGTTTCTGTGATTTTGTAAGTGCAAAAAGTAAGAAAATTCTCAAGAAAAGCTTCTAGATAAATAAATCGTGTTAAATCCAATCTATGGAATACCTCACAGCCTTTCAAAATTGAATAAGTTATTTTTGAATTATCATAAAAAATTATTCTAAGATAATATTATCAAATAATAATCAAACCCTATGTGTGTGGTGGTGCTAGTGGTGATGGTGGTACAGGGGATAATATGCACAAAGCACTTAGAATGGTGCGTGGCAAAAATAAGAGTAGCTAACACTTGCAATTTACTATGAGTAAAGTATTCTTCTAAATGTTGTACATATTTTAAGTCATTTGATATTCATAAAAGTCATTTGGGGTTGTATTACTATGTATTATTTTCAATTTTCAAATGAAGAAATTCACATACAGAGTATATTCATGAACAATTTCTAGAATGATATTTAAGAAAGTGTGTGCAACGAGTATCTCTAGGGAAAGCTACTAGGAGATTGTAATAGGGTTATTTTATTATTTAATGTGTTGCTTTCCAATGCTCTTAGAATTTTTATCATGATCACACATTACTTTCTTCATAAAACTTGGGTAGTAAAAATAGTTGCCATAGCTGGGTATGAGTGCTCATGCTGGTTATCCCAGTACTTTGGGAAGCCAGGGCAAAAGGAACAATTAAGGCCAGAAGTTCAAGACAAGCCTGGGCAAGATAGCAAGAACTATCTCTCCAAAAAATTATAAGAACTTAACTGGGTATAGTAGCACATTACTGTAATTCTAGCTATTCTGGAGGCTGGAGTGGGAGGATTGCTTGAGCCCGGGAGTTTGAAGTTACAGTGAGCTGGGTTCGCACCACTGTACTCTACCCTGGGTGACAAAATGAGATCCTTTCTCTAAAAATGTGATAAATAATAAAATAACATAGATGCCATGACACAATTCCCTCCTACTAGAGTGTAGTTGTGTCTCTCCACCCTGACAAAGGTGAATTTTTTCTATAATCCTAAGCCCTTAAGTCCAAATCTTCCCTTTGTTATAATAAAGGAAAGACCGAACTTGTCACTCTTGAATCCAGATTTTCTTTTTGGGTATGATGATCTGTGGTAGGTTCCATTGTTGTCCAGTATTATCATCCTCTTGGTGAGTTCTACAGCCCTGGGCTGTGACAGCAGGCTTGGCTAGGTGATGGCTTCAGAAGTGATATATACCATTCGCAAGTCTTAAGAATCGCTGGAATGCTCTATTCCTTCTCTTTTTCTATTTGTCATGGAAAGGGCATTATCCAGACAGTGTCTACTTCTTTAGTTTGGTTCTTAGAAAGAGGAGAACATGAAGGGCAGTTGTGGGAACATGTAACACAGGTAAGTAATTAGAAGTAATATTTTCTGTAGAAAGGCACCGAGACCAGTCCATTTGCTACCATGACATAAACCAGTTAAAGTTAGTACAGTATCTTAGAGAATTAATAGGAAAGCAGAACTGGAGAAAATATACTTTCTGGTCTTCCTCTGAGATGAAGACTCAGGGACACTTCACCATTTCAGACTTATTATTCTTCTGTATTATAGCATTTTGCTCTTAGATTCTCAACACTTAAAGATCTCTCCAGTTTGTTTTCCTGGACAAAGGAAAATGTGCATTGTCCCATTACTTTCCTATTGGCAGGCTAGTACTGGAAGACTTCCTATACAATCTCAATTTGATTTTTCTTTCTATTTGTGGAAGACTCACTTGTTCTGCATGTCCTGTCCTTGGAAAAGAAGTGGCAATATTACAGAAAGTATAAATAGTTATAGTTGTATTTCCTTTCCAACAGCTTGTTCCTCTAAAAGTTTCTCACTTAATTGCAAAATGTTGGAATTTCTTTAACTTTTTCTTTTTCATTACCCACATTAAAATACAAGATAGAACTATCAAGGTTTTCTGCTAGCTTTTCTATATATTTCATTTGATATAGACTATGCAATACAAATAAGAATTTTTAATTTTGTAGTTTGTTGTTGACACTAAAGACTGTCTTGCTGGAATGGTTGAATAAAAAGCTAATGATAAGAGTAATTCTATAAATTAATTTCTCTCTAAGCATCATTTTTAATTAATAAAAACGTATTTTTAAGAATTTTTAAGACTTGCATTCATTTGAAGAATTTTTCTTGGAGTTAAATTAGTTGTTTATATTTTATTAAAATAAAGAGAATAATCTATTTTATATCTCAGTTCCAAAGGTCCAAATGTTAACATTTTTTAAACTTAAAATGAATGCACTGATTTATATTTGCTTTGTTTACCTCTGTAGTTATATTGTCCATTAGAGCACTGTTAAAAACATCCCTAGAATAGAAGGTTTGGGGATTGTTCTTGTCCCTAATAATTCTGTATAAAAAGCAGTACTTTAGAAGAATGGTTGACTGAGAAGAAGAAAAGAAAGAGGCAGATTATTACTCTGATGTACTAATAAATTTTATTAAATTTTATTTAGATAAAATATTTATTGCAATCGATCAGCAATTAAACTGTCCCTCTCTCTTTTCACAGGTGGGGAAAAGGCTGACTTTTCTTCACGATGTATACAAAATACATGGGTGTAAGCCCTTCTCTAGGATCTTTTAAGGGACTAATCTTTTTATCCTGATTTCCAAATATAGAATCAGGAGTAGGGCTGACTGGTAATACCATGCATCATGGTTCGAATATGGTGTGTTCCCTTCAATACTCATAATTCTCAATACGGCTATGTTGGGAGGTGGAGCATTTAAGGAGGTGGAGATGAGGCCTAGTGGGAAGCGTTTTGGCCACAGAATGGGTATCTCATGAATCACTTTGTTCTAGTCTCAAATCAGGGAGTGAATTCTTGTTTTAGTGAGACTAGATTAATTCCCACAACAATGGATTATTTCCTGTAAGAGTGGATTCTTATAAAGCAACATCATCCCTAGGGTTTTGCCTCTTCACACCTTTGCTTTCTTTTGACTACCCATGTTGTGACTTAGTACCCACTAGAAGCTAAACAGATGCCATCGTCATGACCCTTGAATTTTCTAGTCTGCAGAATTATGAACTAAATAAACCTCTTTTACATGTAAGTTGCCCAGTCTTAGGTATTCTGTTCTAGTAACACAAAATGGGATAACATACCATGTGATTTATGCTATGTTTTTACAAATTCTAGAAAGTCTTCTAATGATAACACATCCACAAAAAAATTATGTCTTTTCTTTTTTTTTTTTTTTTGCAGTTTTTGACCAGGCCGGGTCCGAACCTGCCACCTCTGGTATATGGGGCTGGCACCCTACTCCTTGAGGCACAGGCACTGCCCATTTTATTCTCTTCTCTTACAGTTGTTTTTTTTTTTTTTTGCAGTTTTTTCCCGGGGCTGGGTTTGAACCTGCCACCTTCGGCATGTGGAGCTGGTGCCCTACTTCTTTGAGCTACAGGAAACAGAGCCTCAAGCTGTCACCCGGTGTAGAGTGCTGTGCTATTACAGCTCACAGCAACCTCCAACTCCTGGGAAAACCTTTGTAAGTGCTTTGCTTGACCTAGCTATGTTGCAGTCTCACTTGTATTTCTTTCTTTCTTTCTTTCTTTCTTTTTTTTTTTGCAGTTTTGGGCAGGGGTCAGGTTTGAACCTGCCACCTCCAGTATATGGGGCCAGCACCCTACTCTTTTGAGCCACAGGTGCTGCCCTAAGAAAGTAGATTTTACATTAAGTGTTCTTTTTTTTTTGCAGTTTTTGGCTGGGGCTGGGTTTGAACCCACCACCTCCAGTATATGGGGCTGGTGCCCTACTCTGTTGATCCACCAGCACCACCACCCCCAAAATTATGTTTTAAGGAATGGGGCATTCAATTATGAATCATATTTTTTATTGTTTATTGTCATTCTCAATGTATATTTCTAAATTACTTTTTGCAGGTTTTATCTTAACTGTAAATAATTTTTTAATTCATATAAAACATTTACATGAGTATTATTTGATTTATAACTTTAATTATTAAATTTATTAGTAATAAGTTTAATGCCAGGTAGATTATATGCCAAAGACACAAGAAGAAACTTGAATAAAATTATTTAGCATCTCGAGGGATAGCTTTTGAGTCTAAATCCATAGGAAATGTGAGGAAGAGGGGAATTATAGCTACTGAAGGAAAAATAGGAATCTGTTTTTCTGATATGAACTTTCTAAAAAACTCTATAAAATCAGAAAAATGGTTGGGGACATAGGAAATACTAATAAAATATTAAAATATTCAATTTGGTTGTAGTTTCTTATTAACTATTTGGGGGCCTGCACCAGGCAGGCTCTCTGATGGCCTCTAATAATTTCCAACTCCTCGTATTCTTACTCTTGTGAAATCTCCTTCCTTCAAGTATGAAATGGGCCAGTGAATTGCTTCTAACCAATAAAATGGAGGAAAAGTGGCAGGATTTCACTTCCATAATTAGTCTTCAATAGATTGTAGCTTTCATCTTTATAGCTATTGCCTATAGGTAATAGCTCGATGGTCCTAAAAGGATTCTTCTTCTTTGTGGCTTTCATGAAGCAACTTGTCCTTTTGGGGAGGCCTATATGGTAAGAAAATGAGCCTTCTCACCATCAGCTTGCTTGTAACTGAATCCTTTAGTCCTGGAGCCCGTGAGGAACTGAACATATGCCAACTTAGAGTAAATGAGCATAGGAATGCACACTTCCCCAAATGAGCCTTCAGATGAATCCCTGGCCCTAGCTGACACCTTGATTGCAGCCTTGTGAAAGACCCTAAAGCAGAGGATCCCATTAATCTATGCCCAAGCTCCTGACATGCAGGAACTATAAAATTAATGTTTTGTTTCAAGCCTCTAAGTTCATAATGACTTATTACACAATAAGAGAAAACTAATACAGATCCCCAAGCTTAATTTTTATCCTTCATTTTGTGATTAAATGTTTCAGTATGACATACCTTGTAAAAACACATAATGCCTGTTGTATAATTAAGCAAAGTTCTGTATAGAAGAAGAAGAACAGAGATATAGCAGTAATCCTAAAAATTTAGTGTGCATTGAAACCACTTGGAGAGCTTGTTAAATAGTTTGTTTGCTGCTTCCTTTCACTTAGTTTTTGATTTATCAACTTTTGAGTGCCTCCTGGGAATTCATATTCATCAAAAGTTCTCTGGTGTATTAGTTTCCTATTGCTGCTATAACAAATTGCCACAAAATTAATGACATAAAACAACACAATTTATGTCCTTTTAACTCTGAAAATCAGAAGTTAGAAATAAATGCTCCCGAAGTAAAGTATTTTCCTTCTGGAGGCTCTACAGGAGAATTTTTGTCCTTGCTTATTCCAGCCTCTAGAGACTTGCAGCATTTCTTCACTGAGTGTAGAGCCCTCCTCCATCTTCAAAGTCGCCAGCACAGCATCTTCCAGCATCTTTCTGACTCTGTCCTTTGACTCTCCTGCCTCCCTCTCTCACTTATAAAAACCTTGTGATTATATTAGGCCCATTTGGTTAATTCAGGATCCTTATCCCCTATCAAGACTCTTAATTCAATCATACCTGCAAAGTCCTGTTTGCTGAGAAAAGTAACATATTCACAGGTTTCAGGGACATGTGAACCTGTGGACATTTTTGTAGAGCCATTATTCTACTTACCACTCCAGGTGATGTTAACACTATGGCCTAGGGACCATATTGTGCATAGCACTGATTATAAGATAATTGTAAACCAAGTTATCTCTGCCTTGGGTCCTGTCTGCCTCGGCATGCCTGCCTTAGCCTTGTCTTCACAAGATGTCACAGTCACCATTCCCTGTGTATTAGCTTTGTGCCTCGGTCCTCACACTTGCCCCACATTGAACTTCACTTGAGCAACAGAAACTGCCTGTCGTATTGATGACAGTTGAAACACTGATCTATCAGACCGCTCATTATGGTTTTTAATTTTATATGCGCTTTACCACAGGAAAAATCTTTTCTTTGGTTGTAGTACATTTTGCATTTTTCTGATTTAGGCAAATTCCAAAATAGGTTTTGAAGCTCTTTGAAGTGTTTTCCAGGTTTAAATGAGAGAATTTCAAAGATTGTACCAATCTGAAGAGGAATGGTAAAAGGCTAGAATTATCTACTGCAAACACTTTTCTCACATTTTCATCTTTTCTTTCCTAGAAGATTTTGATTATTTTTTTCTTCTAGTATTTACATGTGAATGGGTATTGATTGTGGCATTTAAAAGTGCCTTTACTGTAAAAAATTAAGTTACTTTCCTATTAATGGTTCTCTTTAAGAGAAGCATAAAAATTAGTGTTAATCAGTTAAGCTGATAAGACTATAGGCTTAAAAATAAGTATATCACCTGCCCTGATCTGTCAACATATGAAATAGCACAATTTTAGTGGAGGGAAGGAAGTATTTTTACACTGCTTGTGGGACTGAAAACTAATATAGCCTCTTTGGAAAGAAATAAGGAGAGTCCTGGCGGTGCCTGTGACTCAAAGGAGTAGGGCACCGGCCTCATATGTGGGAGGTGGTGGGTTCAAACCCAGCCCTGGCCAAAAAAAAACAAAAAACAAAAAACAAAAAAAAAAACATATGGAGAGTCCTTAAAGAACTCAAAACAGAACTTCCATTTGGTTCTGCAGTCCCATTACTAGGAATCTACCCAGAAGAACAAAAAATCATTTTATTGTAAGAACATTTGCACTAGATTGTTTATTGCAGCTCAATTTACAATCACCATGATGTGAAAACAATCAAAATACCCACCAACCCAGGAATGGATTAATACACTGCGGTATATGTACATCATGGAATACTGTTCAGCCAGAAAAGAAGATGGAGACTTTGGATTTTTACATCTTTTTTATTAACCTGGACGGAGTTGAAACACATTCTTCTTAATAAAGTATCACAAGAATTGAAAAGCAAGTATCCAATGTACTGAGTACTAATATGAAGACAGTAGATGTTCTAATACATGCTCACATAAGAGAAAAAGTCAATTCAATTCAAGATGGGGGGAAGGTGGGAGAAGGAGAGGAGAGGAGAAGGCGGCGGAGTGTGCTCCCAGTTAACAGGCATGATATGAGGGGATATGCTCACCTTCTGGATCAGGACACAACTACAGCAGGGACTCCACCTAATAAATGCAAACATTGTAACCTAATTGTATCCTCACATTAATCTGAAGTAAATTAAAAAAAAAAGAAATAGCACAATTTTAGAATGTACGGTATATATGTGTCTGTCTCTAACACAATGTATCCCTTACCCTAAAGGGCATGAAATATGTCTTTGAGCTTAAATTCTGTTTTCCCTCCTCATATGCTCAGAAGTTGCTGCTGTTTTACCCCTTTTAGAAACTGTCCCTTTCTCATTTGACTCACAGCATTGCTCAAAATTTCAAAGAGTTTGCCAGATTCTATCTGGAAGCATTAGAAATTTTAAGTATCAGAAAAGACTTTAGAATCTTAATATGTACCATTATTCACTATTGTTTTAGTATCAATTACTATATGTGGTTTAAAGAACGATATATTATTGAGTGAATCTCTTTGTGATGATCTACCAGTTTTTATATTCTGGAATATTTCAAATTTCTGTGAATAAAACATTTTATTCATCCCTTCAACAGAAACAGACGTCTGGGACAGAGTGGTTTCATTTGCACCCTTGCATTCAATATTGGTAGTGATTGCTAGCTAGAGAAAAATAATCAGGCTGTCAGTCACATTTGACTCTAAATTTATTATACATTAGCAATTTAGGTTTTCATAAATTTTGTGTTTTGATTCTTTTATGCATGGCACAATAAAGAGAAGCACAAAATCTTTTAATTTTTTCCAAAGGAAAGATACATACTATTTAGAAGCTCATTTTTCATTAAATGCTTTTGTGTGTTCACAGGCCAGGTAAAAGTGGAAAATACCTAATTATGGGGAGAAAATTAAGTTAAATGGACTTTGTTAAAACTCATAAGGAACACCTGCAGCTCTTTGAGTTCCTCCCATACAGGTAAAGTTCAAGAGGCAGGGTTAAGTCCCAGGCTGTTGCTAACAAAACTATCATAAAATATGTGTAGAAGATTTTACATTTGTCTAAATTAACTCTTTAATGAATAATAATTTTTTGTGTTAATTTCCTTTTAACTAGAGATTATATAATAATCTTTCAAGTGGTTTATTATATAAGATTCTTCAAAGGAAAGGGGGATACAATTTAATAAAACATTTTTACTGACTTTTGAAATAAATTATTTTTGTGAGAATTTTCTGTGTTCCTCTGCAAATTCATTGTATCTACTGTTATTTTCCAAAAAAGTCACTATATGTGATTTTAGATTTTTTTCAGTATTTTTTATATTTTAGGAATGTTAGTTACCCAGCTTGTGAAGTTAGAGGTGTTATGTGAAATGGTTGACATTTTCCATTGCTAAAACTAATATCTTCGATAAATTTACCTTAAAAAAACAATGATTTTTAATCCATTCCTGTGTTGGTGGGCATTTAGGTTGTTTCCACATTTTGGCGATTGTAAATTGAGCTGCAATAAACAGTCTAGTGCAAGTGTTCTTATGACAAGAGGATTTTTTTCCTTCTGGGTAGATGCCCAGTAATGGGATTGCAGGATCAAATGGGAGGTCTAGCTTGAGTTCTTTGAGAGTTCTCCATACTGCCTTCCAAAAAGGTTGTATCAGTTTGCAATCCCACCAGCAGTGTAAAAGTGTTCCCTTCTCTCCACATCCACACTAGCATCTGCAGTTTTGAGATTTTGTGATGTGGGCCATTCTCACTGGAGTTAGATGGTATCTCAGGATGTTTTTGATTTGCATTTCTCTAATAATTAGGGATGATGAGCATTTTTTCATATGTTTCTTAACCATTCATCTGTCTTCTTTAGAGAAGGTTCTATTCATGTCTCTTGCCCATTGATATATGGGATTGTTGGCTTTCTTCATGTGGATTAATTTGAGTTCTCTATAGATCCTGGATATCAAGCCTTTGTCTGATTCAAAATATGCAAACATCCTTTCCCATTGGGTAAGATGTCTATTTGCTTTGGTTGTTGTCTCCTTTGCTGTACAGAAGCTTCTGAGTTTAATTAAGTCCCATTTGTTTATTTTTGTTGTTGTTGCAATTGCCATGGCCGTCTTCTTCATGAAGTCTTTCCCCAGGCCGATATCTT
>CAUYRH010050188.1:0-19848 GCA_963574655.1 Perodicticus potto
AATATTGGTTTTCTTCGAGTTATCCAAGAGCTCTCTGAGAGAGTGATCTGTTTTTGCCTTCCATTTCTCTTGCTCTTTGGAGGTTTGAGAGCATTTGAAAGCTTTGTCTTCCATGTCAGAAATCCTTTCTTCTGCTTGCTCCATTCTGTTACTTAGGGATTCTACTGAATTTCTCAGATCTTTAATGGCTGCAATTTCTTGTCTCAATGTGTCAAAATCTTTGGTCATTTTGTCTTTGAATTCGTTGAATTCTTGAGACATCTTTTGGGTCATCTTTTGAGTTACTGCTTGAAATTCTAATTCCATCTTTTCCTCCATTCCACTGATCTTATTTGCTATCCAGATTCTGAATTCAATTTATGACATCTCAGCCATTTGCCTATGCAAGGGATCTTGTGCTGTGTCTGCCTAAAAACAAGGAAAGTTTTCAAACTCTTACATTTTGATTATATACATATATATATTCATGTATATATTCAAATATATATATGTATATATCTATATTTCTCACAGACAAATCCCCTCAGGAGCAGTGAATTTTAGATGTGTTTTCCCTACTGTTTTATTAATGACACTGTCTGGTGAGCACCAAGGAGTCATATAAGGGCTGTGACAGATTTCCATCTTTCTTTAAATGTCTTGTTCTGGTTCTATCAATACAGCGAGATAAAAAACAACTGAAATGCATGAACCTTAGGCTGATGCAGCTGTGAGTTTTATGTATATAACTAGCATTCTAAATATTTAATACACAGGGCTATTTCTAATTTAAGAAACATAAAGGCAGTGCTCCTAAAATCCCACAAGCTAGTGTATACTTTTAAACCCAAAAGTGAAGGATTATGGTTCAAATGGCTTCAGGTTGGCATTTGATGGTTCAGAGGAAATGAAACCATTTCACAGAAAACCACCACACACTTTTATTTTTCTGGAAAAAAAATTAGAAAATTTTTTAAATGTATTTTATTTTATATGATATTTCTCATGATCAGTAAAGCATAACATAAATCTCAATAGTACTATGGAAAACAAAGTGACTCCTCAGAAATGAGGTGTAGTATTTTTTTTTTTTAATTTATCATTGGGAATTTATTGAGGGTATGAGAAACTGGGTTACACTGATTGCATTTGTTAGGTAAAGACCCTCGTACAATCGTGTCTTGACCCCAAAAGGTGTGGCACAAACCAAGACCCCACCCCCCTCGCTCCTTCCCTCTCTCTGCTCTTCCTTTCCAAGGTGTAGTATTTTTAATGGAAAAATTATAACTACTCCAAAATATTGGACATCTTTTCCTATAATATCATAGTATTATGAAAGCATTAGTACTCTCTTCCTTAAGCTTCAACATCTGTCATAATGCATAGCATACCTCTATTTAGTAGTTTTAATACTAAAATGAGTGTGAAAAAATAAAGTAATATTTTACTTACTGTAAAGTAATACAGTAAGTATAGCTCCAAAATTATCCAGGTCAAAAAAAGAAAGCAGGATGAGTTTTAACCTCACCAGCATAACCACAGACATGTATATGTTAAGTGTGTACAATTATATATAAGGAAAGAGAGAAACACACACGTGTGCCCTCGTACTCTGTGGGAAGAGACACACACATGTACACACGCACACACATGCCTGTACACGTACTCTGTGTCTGTACATCTCTTCCTCTTTGTTCCTTGAACTGTATCCACCTGGAAAACCAAGAGCTCCAATGGTAGCATTAAACAAAGTCTTCCACCTGGTTGGAATTATTTAATGAGAAAATCCTGTCTCCTCAAGGTAACATGAAAAGCAGCAGAAAATGGACAGCTTCCTTCCTCGGGAAAATTATCACAGTGTAGGGTTTAAAGGATCTTTGACTAAATATGCAAAACAAAATGCGGGTTGGTTTGGGTAATAATCCCCCTTCATTTTCAGATAATGCTAGGCTATTTGGACAGGACAAGCAGAAACATTCCAGTGTTTCAAGAGAGCAAAAACCCTTTACATCATTAGAAGCTGACAAGCCATTCAGGAACTAGTTTTCCAACATTTATCTTAAATCTCATTTAAGGTACCTAAAAATAAGTCTAATTAGCATAAAATGAACACATTTAATGACATTTTAAATATAAATTAGCATTGAAATCTGAGGCCTAGCCAGAGACGTACTTAAAATTGACTAAACGGTTTCCAGTGCTATGTCTTTAAATTAATTTATGTTGAACACAGCGAGTACCAGAGTCGATTGTGGTTGCTATGACAACAGACACTGAAAATTTAAAGATCCAGCAGCAGGCTCAATTCCCTGCAACGAGGGCTATTTTACATTAAAATTACATACCACTGCAACAGTTTCAATGAAACATGTTACACAGACACATGTGCAAGCCGTCTTTTCTTAAGACATTTTAATTAGCATATGTGAGATACTATGTGCATCACTTTAACTCACATTTCCTCATAGCTAGATTTAAAGAGTGAATTAGAATCTAAATTTCAGAAAGTGAGCAACTGATTATCAAAATGCTACGCTAGGGAAGAAGGAGAGATGCCCAAACTAACCATATAATAAAACACTACAGAGGATAGGTCTATGAGATTTGCTTTGCAAATATATACTTGGCTGGCACGCTATTCTCATAAGATAGAAACTTAAAAGCACCACCACAAAAACAAAACAAGGAACACGCATTCATATGAATACACTACATTTTTAATGTATTAGATTCAATTCATATCTTGATAAAAATGCATAATAATTTCTCTAGAGTCCTTTAATTGGCTATAAAATTCCTGGATTTGAAAATGATTGTGTTTTGCATTGTTCCAATACAGTTTTTAATAGGTCAAGGCTCATCAGTTCTACCAAATAAACATACCCACTCATGTAGCCCCCAAAACAGTCACCTTGTGTATATAAACCAAACGGAGGGAAACGAGCCGTGAGGGGCTGTCAACCAGTGTGTGCTGGGGGGAGGGAGGCAGAAGCCCCCCAGCTGGTCCCCTTCTCTCCTCCCATTGAAGCAGGAAGGGCGAGGGAAACGCGGCTGGTTACAGTTAAATGTACGTCCTAACGGCCCAGTTTCCCAGTCAGTCATCCAAAACACCCACACGCACGCACTTTTCAGGGGAGGCTGTTTCCCTGTTATTTGGTCTCAAAGTGTAACATCACTCTTGAGCCGGCTCATCTTGAGACCCTGATTAAAACTGGTTCTCTCTGCAGTGTGCCTGATGCCAAGAGTTAATTCTGTTTGAAATAGAGAGATTTTCTTCTCTTTGCTCATTTTATGCTTCTCAGATTAGTTTCTTGAATCAAGTTTCATTTCTCAAACCTTGTTTGAAAGAGGAACAGGAGGTGGTTACAGAAAGGAGAGAATTATTTCCCTCTCCTTAAGGAGGCTCCCTATACAAAGATTTCACCTAACACACCAGAATTAAGTCTGTGAAAGATCTTGAATATCTAAGGGATATTAATTCATTTGTTGACTCCATATTTTATAGTTCATTGGGACAGTTAAATTTCCACTTTATTTCGTATCCAAATTTTCCTATTTCACAAAGACAAGAATTAGAAAGAAAAAAAATACTACTGGAATGCAAAATATACGGTGTCCTTGGAATGTAGACTGTGTGGACAAAAATCAGTAAGAATGGCCACATTTCAAATAAATTTCAGAAATGGAAAATCAAACCATTTCAGTATGTGAAATCCAATATTGCTTCTCCAGTCTGAATTATAGGATATTAATTACATTGAAAACATGTTCATGATTCAGAATAAGTATTACCCATGATGTTTCAGAGGGAAAAAAAACTTTTATTAAGAAAAAAAAATACACGGGCTCAAAATTATTAAAACTTATTCATGTTATGTAAGTTTTCATTTGTTTTTTTTCAAGTGGTTTAAAAACAAAGAATCTGCTAAAATCCTGTGGGTAGAGAACTATAAACAAGATACCAATTTTGTATTTTTGAAACTGTGTTTATATCATCTAAATGGAACAGTTTGTTCCTTTAAAACCATCCTTCACTCCGCAAGAGTCCTCTTTAGGTATTTATAGGCCTCGAGATAGGCTCCAGCTGTTACAGTTTACAATGACTTTTCACACATTCCTGTGTAATGTATCAGCAACAACATTTATAAATGTGCTGCATGGAATAAGAAATTATTTTTGTTTAATTTATACCTTTTAAAAATCATTCTGTGTCCAGGTACAGTAAATAATACTAAGCTGTTTAAGATGACTAATTAGGCGTTACAACTGAAAATATATCTTGCTTCCCTGTAACCATTCAGGAAAAAAACCTAATTGTCAAAGAAATGCACAATCAAAACCACTTTGAGATATAACCTCACCCTAGTGAGAATGGCCCACATCACAAAGTCCCAAAGCTGCAGATGCTGGCGGGGTACAGAGAGAAGGGAACAGCAACACTTTTGCATTTTTGGTAGGATTGCAAACAGCTCAGCCTTTTTGGAAAGAAATATGAATACCCCTCAAATAACTAAACATAGACTCCCATTTGATCCTACAATCCCATTATTAGGTATCTACCCAGAAGAAAAAAAAATAATTTTACCATAAGGACATTTGTACTAGAAAGTTTGTAGCAGCTGAATTCACAATTGCAAAGATAAGGAAACAGCTCAAGTGTCCATCAAGCCATGAATGGATGAATGAACTGTTGTCTATATGTAGTGTGGAATACTATTCAGCCATAAAAATATGAAGACTTTACTTCTTTTGTATTTAACTGGAAGGTTATGGAGAATATTATCCTAAGTAAAGCGCCTTGAGAATGGAAAAGTAAATATCCAGTGTACTCAATACTAATATGAAGCCAGTAGATTAACAACTCCAGGCTCAAACAAGAGAAAAACACAATTAAATTCAAGAAGCAGGGGCTCAGAGGTCCCCAGCTATTGGTTGCAATGTAGGGGTACATTGCACACTTCCTGGATACAACTACGTCCTGGACTTTAGACTTTACCTTACAAACACAAATAATGTAACCTAATCATCTGTGTCCTCATACTAACCTTAAAGGAAAAAAAAATCAAACTATATTGAACAACTTTCATGAGCCAGGCGCTCTAAAGGATGCAATCTCATGGGGAGGGGATAAGACTTTACTGATATTGATCATGTAAACAATGCTAACAGGAGGCGGTAAGGATTATTTCTACTTGACGGTGTCAGGAAAGACTTTCCAGAAGAGCTGGTAATTGTTCTAAAGCTTGAGCTAGCAGAGTGGAGAGCCCTGTGCAGACAGGAAATGTGGGACCTTCTCGAAAATAAGGCCAACACAGAGACACTGGGGGAAACCGTGTCTTCTGTCCCTGAGATCCCAGAGACCTCTGGGGAGACTGAGTCCCTATCCTAGAAAATTTGTGATCCCAGTCTGAGGAAGGTGACGTTTGTCATTTAGGCAAGAAGATTCTGGAGCAGAAAAATGGCAAGAGGTGTGGTGTTTCTAAATAAAATTCGCACGTCAAAAGTCTGCAGGTGGACTGGAGGGGGAGCCATAAAGTAAAGGCGTAAGTTAGAAGTTATCAGTCTAGGGGAGATGAGACGGTCTGGACCAGGACGGCAGCAGGGAGAGCCGGGGCAGGGCGAGTCTAAAAATGCTGCAGAGGGAGGCGAAAGAGCCTCTGGTCAGGTCCAGGGGGAGCGCCTCACCCCGGGGCTCAGACACTTGATATGTCCATGCACACGAATACATCCGAGCAGAGAACGTTAGGCCCACGGCCTTTTGGAAGCACAGAGCAAACAGCAATGTCTTCATTTTATCTTCAGCTAATGTGATCTTCCTTTTGATCCTTCATTCCCACTCTTCTGCTAACTATGTAGGCAAAAAATGAACTGCATGGCCACTTGTTTGAAGCTTAAAAACTTCAGTAATTCCCGTAGTCCCCTGGGCGGTCCTTGGTCTCCGTGAGATGAAAATCCTCCTCGTGTAGCTGCTCTGGCTTCCCCCCTTCAGTGGTGAACGGATATGCGTGGAGGAGCGGGAACCTTGTCGTGAGACCTTGTGCTGTCATTTTGAGGTCATGCTGTCTTTTCGTCCTCTGATCCTCGAGGGATGCCCTGGGCTATCTGGTCCCTTGAGCCCTGAGCCCTCTGGTGCAAAAGCCTAGGAACTTAGATTAGGGTTTGATCTCTAGGCTCACGTGTTGCTCGTGTGAAGCCCCCTCCCTAACCTGCACTCACCTAAGCACCTGCTCTGGACCCGCCGGTCTGCCCTGGGCTGCCCGTAGCCCACCTCGGGCTGCCCGGCTGTCCCTTCAGCAGCTCTTGCTATGGGGCCACCTTCCCCGCTTCCACCACTGCACCAAACAACTCTGGAGGTTTTCTGAATTAGACTCTTCTCGGTGCCATATGGAAAACAATGACAGGTTGGAAAAACTAATTGTTAGGACCCGAGTCACTGATCCTGCTGGAAACCTCGAAATTGATTTGCTGTGAGTGCGACCGAGGTCAACACAGGGGACTCTGTTAGATAATGAGGGAAATAAGAGTCCTGCTCTGTCCTTACAGACGCACCTCACTCCCTCACAGACCTGCCCTCTCAAGGCCACCTCCAAGTAAGTAAAAAGTCTAAATACCTAAATTATGGCCCCTTTCTCTCTCCCTTATGCATCTCCTAATAGTTCAGGCTCAGAAAAAGGCAGCTTTTTATTTACTTCTGGTAAATATTAGCAACATGATCCAAGAAATTCTGTTGTTAACATGGCAACAGAAGGAACCAAAGGAATTTGGAAAATCCTTCCTCAAGAAGTAGCCTGATTTATAGGACTGTCAACCTGCTGTACGATCCTATCTGGAATGCCAAAACTCGATATTACCTGAATATCTAAATTTCCCAGAGACAGAGAAGCCTCAAGTAAGACTAGTTGGAAGAAGAACAGAAAAAGCATGTTACCGTCTTTCAAAATATGACCCATGCTGCAAATAGAGGTATATAATTATTTACAAAGCATTTCAAAAGTAATAATTAAGAAGAATATGAAAATGTTCATAATGGGTATGACGTACACCACTTGAAGGTGGATACTCACTCGAGGCTTGGTAACATCTCCACCTGCTCTGCACAGACTGAATGGGCAGTGTGGTGCTGTGTGTAGGGGGAGGGGTGAGGGCAGAGTAGGGGCTTTGGTGCTCTAGGCAGTAAGTTAAATAATTTAGCAAATTTCATTTGTCAGTGAATTGACTGGCTGTCTAACACACAGACTGAAGCTAGTAAAATAGAAATGGCATGTTGGTAATTCATGTTGGTAATGCCCTCCCCATAAGCTTTCTTTCTCTTTGTTCTATTTTCTTCCCATAATTCTGTTTCTTTTTCATTCAAGCTGACTCACCACAAAACTCTTCCTTAATTGCTCACATGCCTGTGTTTCTCCCCCAAATGAAGACAGAACACGTCACCCAAATTGCATCCTTTAATTGTGTGAATCTCCACAATGACTCAGGGATCTGTGGGAAGTCTCTCCACGGCAGGACCATTCATTCTCTTACAGTATTTTTCAAAGTCCCCTTACACTGTCTGCATGACTACCTGTTGCTTCAGACCCGTAATTTAGAATCTGTGTAATGCTTAGCAACAGAGTTAACCTCTCCCTGCTTCCATCTCCTCTCCTGCAAAATAATGACAGCGTCTTTCCTCCTGGCTTCATTGGACAAAATCAAAACTAAGCTCACCTATTCCTTTTGAAATTTCCCTGTAAACTGTGAAGTGCCTTAGCCGTCGGGGGGCATCATTGTTTTGACCTCCCTCCGTGTAGCTGGTGCTGAGCACCCCACCCAGCTTCCCTCTGGATTCACTTCTGCAAACCCAAAGCTGCTCGCCAAGGACGTCTGTCTCTCTGGCCACAGAGAAAACTCAGCTCACTCAGGGCAAGCGGAAAGTCCCAACTGCTGGTCTTAAAAGCAGCCATTGGGCAGGGACAAATGAGAAATGTGGGGAAAACATTTCACTTTCCTTAGCTGTGAGGTGCACCTTCTACACAGCCACCTGGACTTTTCCAGTGAAAACTGCCGCCAGTAGTAACCTGCTAGATGTGTGCAACAAAGTATCAACTGCCCTTCCTTCCCTGTCTAACTACCTGCTGCCTTGCTGCTGTTGACCGGGGTGACCCTGAATAAGCCACTGGCTCTTGAGGCAATTATCTCTGGGCCATGCCTTGCCTTGCCTGCCTAAAAGAACTCTCTGCAGCCTGAAGCCTACCTCATACAGGAATTCATGTCCGAAGTGTTCTCATTTCTCCTTTTTAATCCTTCGATTAAACCAGAATGGCAAACGTTCCCTTAATAAAATCAGGGGATGTTTTTCCAGGATGACTCACTCATCCTGCTGTCTAGCTGGCAGAAAGATGCCCCGAGCCTCGTGGAGAAGGTCGGCAAGTTCTGACTCAGCCTTACCCTTCCAGATTCGCACTTGGAGTTAGCAGATCCTTCTACCCAAACATGTTTTATATGGAATGATAAATTCAACTAAGAAACTACAGATTTTCACTCTTGAGGATCTAAGATTTTAAGAGAGTCATTAGTCTAAACTTCATGTTTTCTTCACATTTCTACAAAATGTTGTATTACTAAGTCTCTTTTGGAATAATGAAATACAAACACTTTCTCAAAATACATTTTTAAAGTGTGCCTTTTAACTGAAAATCACAGCTCAATCTACAGAGTTCTGAGGACCTGGCTTCATATCCTGGCTGCAGCTCTCGCCAGCACCACTACCAAGTTCATTGCTTAACTCTGAGGACTCCATCTCGGATTTCCCCAAAACAGAAGTAACAAAGTGGCTATATTTCACAGTGGCCTTTAAGAACAACATTTATTGAGCATCTATGTTTTGGCAGAATAAATAAAATAAATAAAACACAATTTTTCTCCTACCCTTCAAGTGCTTATGACATATTGAGAGACAGATACACTTTTTTAAATTAATAAGTAAAATATATACCATGTTCAATATACAAACTATTGCATATTAGTATTAAATTGGGTGATAATTATGAGTAAGCTTTATTTTTTCTTGAATACTGCAAAAGTGCTGTCCAAAGTTTCTTTGTTTTGTGGACCATTGCAATATACAGACACTTTTCCTATTTTCAGCTGATGAAATTCCATAACATTATACATCTGAGGAATCTTTTTTTGCCATTACTAGAGTGTTAATGTTGGAATGTTTGGTTCTGAGAGTGCTGCTCGAGCCCTGGGTCATGGTAAATGGGGACAACAGAGGATACCATGAAGCTTTTGCAGTGGTCCAACAGGAATGACTCACTGGCCTGTCTACCTTATCGAGTCTCTCCACTAAAATTACCAAAGGTGTCATAAACGGATAGCAGTTGGCTAAGTGCTTATGGGCCTGGAAAGTTTAATAATCTCCTGCCAAAAAATAGTTAGTAATGTCTTTCCCGCCCTCCCTTTTCCAGCAGGCTTTGTTCTTATCTGAGCCAGGGTTTTGTGTACACAGGGGGTGCTTTTGACCCAGCTCACCCCAAACCTGTTAATTTGAATAGCTGATCCTCAAGTGCTATTTCTCAAACGGGAAGCACGCAGCTCACACGCCCTCCCAGACCTCTCTCACATCCCCTGAGGACGGGCAGGTGCTGTGTGTTGGGGTTGGTCACTAGAAAATGAGTCTGCTGGGGAAGTGACATGTGCTCTGCCAGCTGTCACTGTGAGGCCTTCAACTGAGACAAGAGGAGGTGTGGCTGACACTCAGAACTCACCAAAAAAGGACTGATCAAGTTAATTCCTGGATCTCAGACCTAATTTTGAAACTGCTTCCTCCTGATACCATATTAATTCATCACCAGTGTTCTTGAAAGAATGATAAAGATAACTCCCACAGCACTTGGAAGGTCAATCAAGCCTTCACCTTAACCTTGACCTCTCATCTTTGCAAAAGCAAATGCTCAATTTATGTAAAGAACCATTTGCCTACAAGAAATGAATTTCTGGGTGGCGCCTATGGCTCAGGGGGTAGAGTACCAGCCCTCAATACCACCCTTACAATGGTATCGAGGGCGATGAGTTCGAACCCAGCCCCGGCCAAACTGCAACAACAACAGAAATAGCTGGGTATTGTGGCAGGCACCTGTAGTCCCAGCTACTCCGGAGGCTGAGGCAAGAAAATAGCCTAAGCTCAGGATTGGATGTTGCTGTGAGTTGTAAGGCCACAGAACTCTAACGAGGGTGAAAAAGTGAGACTCTGTCTCAAAAAAAAGAAAGAAAGAAAGAAATGAATTTCTAATAACTATTCCTACTTTGGAAACAATGGTACCTACCTTACTCTCATTTCTCCAGATCTCAGATATATCCTTTATAATGACAAACAGGACCTTATTTCTGCTCTCGAATAAGCATTATATTTTTTTTATGAAGAAAAGGATTGATTCTGCACTTAAACATCCAGCTGACCATTTTGTTTTTAATTGTAGAAGAAGCTTGTGTTTGAAGAGACCTTACAAATTACCTTTTCAGCATACTTGACCCTTTTCTATCATAAATTCAATCAGTTGTTTACTGGGATGGAGAAATGCAAAAAGTCAGGGAGAAGTGGTGGGAGGCAAGAAACACCGCTGCTTTGAGTTTGCTGTTGTTGTTTTGTGCAAACCACACGTGAATCAAGGAAGCAAACAGAGCCCTGGGTGGCTCTGGGCAGGAGGAGCCAGGCTGTGGTGACACAGCCACGTAACCTCCAGGACGTCCCTGCAGAATCACCAAATGCTTCTCTTCATTTGTGACATTCAAAGGGTGGTGGAGGAGGCTCAGATACACCATGGATTAGTGCAGCCCAGAGGAAGCACAGCCGAAAAGCTTCGGTACATACAAAGAGGGAGCTTGGCTAACTGAACAATTCAAGGCTACGTCTAGACACTCAGCGAAAGACGGACAATCGGTGAGGGCAGGACTGGAAAGAGCTAGCAGGTCACGGAGAGGCCTTCTGCTGATTTTTTTGAAAAATACCCCTCCCACCTAGACAGCTGCTACGGCTCACCCACATTACTTAAATTCCAGACTATCCATGCACTACAAGCCCTTCATTTGATAAGTTATAAAGCCAAAGTTCAATTTTCCTCAGCTCAAACCACTATTTAGTGGTAGAATTGGATTAAAATATACATTTTCTGCTTCTTGCCTCAGTTCCTTTTGTACTCCGCCTTGGCTAAAATACACCCAGAATCTGAATATGTTTATAATAATCAAACACAGTTACCCTTTTTGATGTATTGAGGACATATTGTGTTTCAGGCACGATACTGGGGGCTTTACCTATTAGACTATGCTATTTAATTTCACAATGATTTAAATGAGATAGATACCATTCTATTTGTATTGCATGGATGAAGCAATAACTTGGTGATACTGAATTATATGCAGCATAAAATCTAACAACTAGTAAATGGCAAAACCACCATTTGGGTCTATATCTGTCTAAATCCCCCTGAAGTTCAGAGCGAGTTGGGAAGTTGACTGAGGTCGCAAGATCGATGGCTGTGCCCTCTCTTCCTTCCCACCACTACAGCCTGAGTTCAGGGCTTTATCCTCGATTTGACTATTGCAATAGCGTCCTAACCACCTAGTCTTCATCTCCTTCTGGCCAGTCCCTCTTCCACCCTTACAACAGAATTATATTTTTACATGTGTAATTTACTGTAAAATTCTCCCATTGTCTCCCCGGTTACATAGCTTGTAAGTGTCAGAGTGAGAACGAGAGACCCTGGACTTCCTAAGATCTGGAGCTCTTTTCACTCTTCCTCATTAATTAATAGAAGTGTAACTATTAACAACACAATCATGAATGATAATTACACTTTATAACACTTTAACCCTGAAGATATTTTCTGAAATAGCATATAGTTATTAGAAGATTAAGTTGTGAATCTATACCTGCTCAATGGGATAGTGCTCTACTGCAAACACCTAGGGAAAAATTAGTGACTAGTAAAAAACCCAGATAAAGACAAGGTAAGGAATAAAAATAATGGAATAATCTCCTTTATAAATCTAAATATGCAAATGTTTAATTGTAATAAAAAAGTGACTAAATTAGGTTTATTCCATAAATGCAAGGATGGTTTGAATTACAAGACTTAATATTGTATTTAAACCCATTAATAGAATGAAGAAGAAAAACCAGATAGTCATCTCAAGAAGAAGAAAAAATGTTTTGTAAAATTCAACATCCGATCATGATGAAAAATTTTGAGAGAACTCGAAATAAAGTTATGACAAGGGGGTTAATCCTAAAACTATACTAAATAGATTAGTAGTGGCTAAACTATTAGGTAGAGGTCAGGAAGAAATTAAATACTGAGCATTCTGTTAGTGTTCTACATAGTCTGTATAAAGAGCACTTTTACCTGGTAATGAGAGATTAAGAAGGGCGTGAAATATTTTCATATTTTCAAATCACCCTCTACATTAAGTTATTAAACATGATTATGTAGTCCAGTTTTATCACCCTGTGAGGCTACACGGTCAGTAGACTTCCACTGCTCTTTGAAAGTTGGTTTTGTTTTGTTTGCTGATTTGTTTGTTTCAAGACAGAGTCTTGTGCTGTTGCTCAGGCTGGAGTGCTGTGGCATCATCACAGCTCACAGTAACCTCAGACTCCTGGCTCAAGCAATCCTCCTGCCTCAGCCTCCAGAGTAGCTGGGACTATAGGCTAATTTTTCTATTTTTTGAAGAGATGGGGTGATTCTTGCTCAGGCTGGTCTTAAACTCCTGACCTCAAGCAATCCTCTCACCTCTAAGTTAGTTTTAAACTTTCAGGGTTTTAGTTTGACACAAATGAACATTGGGCCCAGAAAGAGGAGGAAAAGGAACGAGGACAGACTGCACTACACACACACACACACACACATACACACACACACACATACACACACACATATACACACACATACACACACATACACACGCACATACACACACATACACACGCACATACACACACATACACACACATACACACGCACATACACACACATACACACACGCACATGCACATACACACACACACGCACACACACGCACACACACGCACACATACACACACACACAGACACACACATACACGCACATACACACAGACACACACACACATACACACACATACACACACACATACACCCACACACACGCACACACACACACACAGACACACACATACACACACGCACACACACACACATGCACATACGCACACACGCAGAGACACACACATACACACACGCACACACACGCGCACACATGCACACACACACACATACACACAGACACACACATCCACACACACACTTACACACACACACACACATATACACGCACACACACACCCATACATACAGGCACACACAGTCATCAAATATTCTTACTGGAGCAACATTATACAAACTACTTTTCATCACTGCCTACTCATTATTTGGACAGCAAAAACAGCCCAAATCATAGAGCTTAATCTTTACTTTTGCCTTTCAAGTAATAAATTCCAACATAAAGACTATCTCAAAAATTTTAGAAATATAATCTCCTTTATAGAGAAAAGAGGAAGAAAAAAATCTCACCCCTTTGTAGTTACAGAATTAGAAAACTAATTGCTAAGAATATTTAGGAAACTTGATTTAATATCTAGTAGAAGAGCTCCCTCAAATCTGGCCATCTGGGGAAGTCTTTGTGTTGACATGTTACATGATAACAGTAGCGGCAATGATCTATATCTTTAAGAATTATTAATACAAATAAATTGTCTTTGCTTTTAAGGGACAGGGATTCAAGACTAAAATCAGAATGAGCAGTTAAAACTCTTCTTTTCCCCCAAGAAAAAGTTAAAGACACGAAGAATCAATTCTGAATAACCCAAACAAATGAAAGGGTCATGGCACAGACGGTCCAAAGACACATGGGATGAAAGTAACTTGAGTTTGGCCTTGATTCTTCTGAAGGCTGGATTTCTTCTTCATTATTGTTTGCTAAAGTTAGTATTTCTCAGGCCGTGCTTTCCCCAACCCTATTTTGTAAAATATGCTAACAGATTTTCTAAGAAAAAAATTCCATGCTTAATAAAGTTTAGAGCCCAAGCATGTCAAGCCCCTTCAGAGATTTACAATGAATTTTTGCATATTAAAGCCTCCAAGAAGCCCTACACTATACATTAAGCTGGAGAATCTTCCCAAAATATTATTCAAGGTTGATATTTGTTGTTCTATGAAAAAAGACTCCAAATTATTGAAAAAAACCACAGATCCAAGCAAGGTTACACAGGTTTCTTCATTTTAGGATTTATCAGATCTTTAGCATTTCCCAAACTTATTTGACAAGGAAACAATTCTTTCACAAAAAAATGTTCTAATGTCTCCCAAACTAAATGCTTCTGACATAGCAAATTTCCACTAAAATGTTAATGGCTATAATGATTAATAATATTACAGACATTTCAGAGGAAAAGACCTTTTGATAATAATCTTAGAAACTTTAGAATCTACCTCGTTGTATAAAATATAGTGTAACAATTTTCCACTTTCATTTCTCAACTTTTCATTTTCCTTTCTACCTGTCTTCTTGTGTTTGTTTAGTTTCATCCATTCTCAAGTATCCCTGTAAACATGGCCATTTCGTGAATTGTTCTGCAGTAAGATCATGAAATCAAATTGCCCCACAGCACACACAGCGGGTATCTTTGCTATCTTTATCTGCTACGCAGACGGGAGCACCAAATAGACTTTATTACTAGTGTAGGGCTAAATCTTAGGCCACTGCTTACAGGGTCATCACTTGGAGGGTTTCGCTCAGGAGCTTGTACAGCACAGAAGGAGCTTGAGGGAGGACCCATGAAATAGCAGGAGCCTCTGCCGGGCCTGAGACCCAAACAGCACCACGAGCCCACGTCCACCTGGCTGTCCTCTTGAATGAAGGATGCGCTGTCTTACGGACTGGGGGGAGAAGAGACAGGCTGCATAAAGAGGAAAAAAAGGAGGCAAAGCTTAGAGAAAAGGAAAGATGACATGTGGTGAGCGAGTTTTTCCCGGGTCCCAGACACTCCAACCCTTAATTTGAATATACTTCTGAATCACGTCAACATTGCTATCTCCAGGTTTTTAAGACACCTCTATAAACTTAATTTTCTTTCATTTATTGTCTTTATTATTAAATCATAGCTGTGTACAATAGTGCAATCAAGGGGTACAATGTGCTGGTTTCATATACAGTCTGAACTATTTTCATCAAACTGATTCGCCTTCCTGGCATTTTCTCCGATATTATATGAAGACATTTGTATTCTGTATTTAGTAAGGTTCGCCTGTACCCTTCTAAGATGCAGCGTAGGTGTGGCCCCACCAATGACCCTCCCTCCACCCCTGTTCTATTGTTTTAAAGAGGCTTTCTTTCTTAAAAATACCTCTTTATCAAATTTCTGTAACATTAAAAAAAAAAAAATTCTGTAACATTATCTTTCTAAAAATAAATTAGATTAGGAACATGACTAGCAGAATCATTGACTTTTCTTTGGTACCAACAGTAAATAATAGTTCCACCAAACCTCTATGTAGAGTTATCTGATGCTAAATAAGCAGTAGAACATAAGACCAGCTAGGATGGTTACTGATTTATCTTCAAAGAAGTAATACAGATTTGGAAAACTTAATTCATAAGCCTATCTCAGGTCTGTATTTTCCTATGATACAATGTATCCTTTTGAAAGCTTGTTTATTAATTTCAAAACTGCCCTGAAATAGATGGGGTTAATATAAAACTTTTAAATCAACAATCTCATAGTTGTGTAGTTCACCAGAATAGCTGTGAGCTTCTTTGTTGGCTCTATGTAACATCCAATTTTTTAAACCTAAAACATTTTGCTGTCATTTACATATCTGTTCTGGCAATATAGAAAGGGAATTTGTGTTGATGTCTAACCCATTATATGTAGAATAATGACAAATACTTTCACTTTCTGAACAACTGCAAATGGTACAACATCTTTAATTTTGGTGTCCATGTGTTCATTGTGAATATATAGAAATACAATCCATTTTTATATGTTTATTTTCTGTAACATTGCCAAACTCACTTATTAGTTATAGGAGGTTTTTAAAAATAGATTCTTTGGGGATTTTTTTGCTGAGCATCTTGTTCTTAGTTGGAAAGATTCAATAGAAGTTCCCTTCCATTTCTGTATTTCTAAGGGTTTTTTTTTTCAATCATTAATGTGTGTTAAATTTTGTCAGATGTTTTTAATATGAACATGTGATTTTTTTTCTTAATATGGTGGGTTACAGTGGTCAGTTTTCAAATATTGAACTAGCTTTGCATTCCTGGAATAAATTCCACTTGGTCATGATATGGAATTATATATTGCCATATTCCATTTCTAATTTTTTTTAAGGATTTTTGCTCCTATGTACATGAAAGATACTGTTCTTTAGGTTTTTCCTTTGGTGCTGCCTGTTTTCTTTATCATCTTAGCTGGTAGCTATTATCCACAAAAGACACCAGAGGCCTGAACAGAAGAGCGCGAGCAGGGTATTTACCTGCATGAGTCAGGTCCATTTGGGGTGGCTTCACAGTCAGCACTCAGATTGCTGGCACAGCTTCAATGACACAAACACCCTGAAAGTTCAAGTTGTTTGTACTTACAGACCTTGTGGGGTACATGGCGTGCTTGGAGGCCATACACTTAGAGGTCAGAGAGCGTAGAGCAGGAGAACATATTAATTCGTGGTATATATTGGGAAATAGGGTGTGGGTCACTATAAATTTTGTGGTAAATGCCCGAATGGTCCCTGCAGGGTTGCCCAACCTGCAGCCCTAGGGCCACATGCTGATTTTGTGATTATATATTGATTTCATAGTAGTATTGAGTACATTGGATACCTTTTCTTCCATTCTTGAGATACTTTACTGAGAAGAATATGTTCCAGCTTTATTCAGGTAAACATAAAAGATGTGAAGTCTCTATCGTTTTTATCACTGCATAGTATTCCATGGTGTACATATACCATAATTTGTTAGTCTATTCGTGGATCAGTGGGCACTTGGGCTGTTTCCATGTCTTGGCAATTATTATTTGGGCTGCAGTAAACATTCTGGTTCAAATGTTGTTGTTGTAAAGTGATTTTTGATCATCTGGGTATGTACCTAGTAGAGAAATTGTAGGATCAAACGGTAGGTCTACTTTTAGTTCATTGAGTATTCTCCAGATTCTTTCCAAAAAGGTCGTATTAGCTTGCATTCCCACCAATAGTGTAGAAGTGTTCTCTTCTCTCCACATCCACACCAACATCTGTAGTTTTGGGATTTTGTTATGTGGGTTAATCTTACTGGAGTTAGATGATATCTCAAAGTGGTTTTGATTTGCATTTCTCTGATGATTAAGGATGATAAACATTTTTTCATGTATTTGTAGGCCATGCATCTGTCTTCATCAGAGAAGTTTCTATTCAAGTCTCTTGCCCACATAGAAATGGGGTTATTTGTTCTTTTCTTACTGATTAGTTTGAGTTCTCTGTGGATTCTAGTTATCAGACCTCTGTCAGAAGCATAACCTGCAAAAATCTTCCATTCTAAAGGTTGTCTGTTTGCTTTACTTATTGTGCTCTTGGCTGTGCAAAAGCTTTTTAGATTGATCAGATCCCAGTAATGGATTTTTGGTGTTGCTTCAATTGCCCAGGATTTTTTTATCTTCATAAAATAATCTCCCAGGCTAATTTCGTCGTATGTTTTCCCTGTACACTCTTCTATCTAGTATTTTTAAAGTTTCATGTCTTAAGTTTAAATCTTTTTCCAGTGAGAATCAATTTTTGCTAATGGTGAAAGGTGGGGGTCCAGTTTGAGTCTTCTGCAGGTCGCCCCCAGTTCACCCAGCACTATTTGTTAAGTAGAGAGTCTTTCCGCCACTGAATATTTTTGGTAGGCTTGTCAAAGATCAAATTATGATAAGTAGCTGGATTCATCTCTTTGTTCTCTATTCTGTTCCATAAATCTACCTCTCTGTTTTTGTGCCAGTACCATGCTGTTTTGATTACTATAGACTTACAGTATAGCCTGAAGTCTGGTAATGTGATACCTTCTAATTTTTTCTTTTTTTAAAGACAGAGCCTCAAGCTGTCACCCTGGACAGAGTGCCGTGGCATCACAGCTCACAGCAGCCTCTAATTCCTGGGCTCAAGCGAGTCTCCTACCTCTGCCTTCTAAGTAGCTGGGACTACAAGTGCCCGCCACAATGCCCGGCCATTTTTTGGTTGCAGCCATCATTGTTGTTTGGCAGGCCCAGGCTGGATTTGAACCCGCCAGCTCAGGTGTATGTGGCTTGTGCCTTAGCCCATTGAGCCACAGGCGCCAAACCTGTTTTTATTTCTTAGTAATGTATTAACTATTCAGTGTTTTTTCTGATTCCATATACAATGAAGCACTATTTTTTCAAGCTCTTTAAAGTATGACAGTGGTGCTTTAATAGGGATTACATAAAATCTGTAGATTGCTTTGGGTGGTATGGACATTTTAAGGATGTTGATCTTGGCTTGGCACCTGTGGCTCAAGTAGCTAAGGTGCCAGCCACTTACACCTGAGCTGGCAGGTTCGAATCCAGCCTGGGCCTGCCAAACAACAATGACAGCTGCGACCAAAAAAATGGCCAGGCATTGTGGTGTGCATCTGTAATCTCAGCTACTTGGGAGGCGGAGGCAGGAGACTCGCTTAAGCCCAGGAATTGGAGGTTACTGTGAGATGTGATGCCACAGCATTCTATCCAGGGTGACAGCTTGAGGCTCTGTCTCAAAAAAAAAAAATCTTTCCCAGCCATGAGCATGGTTTGTTTTTCCATTTGTTAAAATCTTCAGCTATTTCTTTTCTCAAGAGTTTCATAATTCTCTTTAGAGAGATCTTTCATGTCCTTTCTTAGATACGTTCCCAGATATTTCATCTTCTTTGGCACTACTGTAAAAGGAATAGAGTCCTTGACTATATTTTCAGCTAGACTATTGTTGGCATATATAGGAGTTACTGGTTTGTAAGTATTGATTTTGTATCCTGAGACGCTGCTGTATTCCTTGATCACTTCTAAGAGTTTCGAAGTTGAGTCCTCGGGGTTTTCCAGGTATAGGATCATATCATCAGCGAAGAGTGAGAGTTTGATTTCCTCTAATCCTATCTGGATACCATTGATTGTCTTCTCTTGCCTGATTGCGATAGCTAAGACTTCCATTAGTATGTCGAATAGCAGTGAGACAATGGGCATCCTTGCCTAGTTCCTGATCTGAGTGGAAATGTTTTCAGTTTTACTCCAGTCAATATGATATTGGCTGTGGGTTTGCTGTAGATGACCTCTATCCATTTAAGAAATGTCCCTTTTAGAGAGAAAGAAGGAGAGAGGGGTGGGGAAAGGAAGAGCAGAAAGTGGGAAGGAGTAAGGGTGTGGGGTTTTGGTGTGGGCCATACCTTTTGGGGGCAAGACACTATCGTAAGAGGGTCTTTACCTAACAAATGCAATCAGTGTAACCTGATTGCTTTTACCTTCCAACAATAAACTAAAAAAGAAAAGAAATGTCCCTTTTAATGCCTGTTTTCTTAAGTGTTCTGATTATGAAAGGATGCTGGATATTATCATATATTAATAGGATGCTGGATATATTCTGCATCAATTGAGAGTATCTTTTTTTTTTTTTTTTTTAAATACATGTATTTTATTATTCTTCATTACATTATTCCCCCCCCCCCGCCCCCGTCCGTGATAAGACAGAATTGATTTACAGAAAAGAATACAGAAAACACCAAAGCTCCTGGTAGTGGGAGAGATTTCAAGTAGGGAGAGAGAAGCTCTCTCCGTTCCTCTCCCGGTCTTTCCCCGTCTCC